>BPTQ01000009.1:329848200-330055945 GCA_019973895.1 Chrysanthemum seticuspe
TTTCTACAGGGGGAGGCAAACGACCAAAACGAAATCCAGTCATCAATAGAAACTGTTCCCGACCGAATTTCAATACATTGTTCCCAATTTTGTATAAAATGGGGGGACAAGAATCAACAAGTTTGTCGATATATACCTGGTGTTGTAAAACGAAATTAACAATATGATTGCCTTTACCTAGGTCAGGAATATCTAACCATGGCCAAAAAACAGTTGCTCTGAACAGCCTCATTCGATCTGGATTCCTTGACAATTTAGACTTAATTTCCGAAAACAAGTGTACCTTGGAACGAACAGTTACCTTAGCATCAAAATATTTGGGAATGTCAGCCATTTTCGAGTTTAATTTACTGAATAATTAGGGATTGATTTAGGATTTCACAATTTTCAATTGTGTTTTTTCTGGTAGTAGTGTTGGTTGTGTGTGTTTGTATTTGGGTTAAAAATTTGAAAACATGGTAAAAATTTAAAAAAAAAAGTTGTAAAAGTACTTTTGAAACAGTACTTTAGGTAATGTTAATGTACAGAAAATAGTCGATTATGTTTTTACGCTTAAGTCGCTCAACCTCGGGAAAGAACTAAATGTATAAAAAAATATTTTTGTATCTTTGACTTTTTTTAACTAAAGGACAAAACCAAATTTCGCTAGATTCTAAAAACGGTCGCTTAGATTCGGTCGCTGGAAAATCATAGCTGTAAAAGTCAGAAAAAATGATTGGGTACACAAACTTCGAAGGACACTTGTCAAGCTTATATGAAAAGTAGAAAAGTCGCAAGTCTCAAAGTTTATTTTGGAAATACCCAAACTTTTTTCCTAAAAAGTGATGACACCTTGAGCGAAAAATGCATTCTTAGAATTTTCCCTTTTGAAAATGCTCATTTTTCTAATGCTTCTTTAAGAAGCGGTAAGCTGTAACTATTACTCACGACTCACTGCTACTTTTAACAAATACAACATAAGTATGTTATGAGGTGTTGGTGCAACTGAGTCAAATTTTTATCTAGTTACAACTTTACTCCATTGATCTAGACGATCCTTATAGAGTGCCAGCCTGGCTCGAGTACAAAAGATGAGCTTGACACGAACAACAAGTTAAGCTCGAGTTTATATCAGCTCAACTTGAATGTTTATAGAGGTTTTCGAAGTTGTAACGTGTTAACATGTCACATGTGAATAAATTTCACATATTTAAATTACTTGTGATCGATATATATAGTTCAAGTTGTTAGTCCTATTAAATAAACCTTCATTTGACGCTTTTTAACTTCATAAAGTTATAGTTATATGGGGCATAGTCACTTGTGAAGTTGCGGAGGCAGAATGGGCACGTGCCCACTAGTGAAAAAAATTTGTAGTGTAAAAATTTCAAAATTTCTTACCGTTTTTTGTAATTTGTCTTCTTAACGAACCGATTTGTAGTGTAGTTTTTAAAAATTATCAAAGTTTGCTCACTCGATTATAACTTTTTTGCTCCGCTGTTGGGCGTAATGGGAAGCATTGCCACCTGTGGTTGGCCTCCCATCACCCGTGATTCCCATACGATCAAGCCACCATATATAATGCAATGGTGGTCTTTTGGCATTGGTTTGGTGGTCGGCTTCACCAAACGTGCTACGTATGTAATATTTTGTGTGCGTGCAAGTGTATTATGGATATTTTTGTATTTAGTGGGGTATTTGTGTGTTGTTTTGGTGGTCACAATTATAAGGCTTTAGTGATATGCTGAATGATGATGTATTGTTGATGTGCCGGTAGTGAGTATGATGACCATTACACCCAACCTTTATTCGGTAAAAAATGAAAATCCAAAATAAGGTGATTCTTTGTGAATCGTCCCATGTTTGACTTTGACCACCAATATAAGGTTGACTATAGACAAAATATGATGTGTTCCATAAAACTTGCTGGATCCACCAACCATCTTTGACTCTGATATTCATAGCCAAAAAGACTTTTGTCGGTGTCTTTCTGGAAACAGCTAATCTACATGGTTACCTGAGTTAAAAAAATGGACTTTGAATGTTTGTTTCTTGATGCAAATATACCAACATTTTGTAAATACCATAGCTTGCAAAGTAATACATTAGTCTTTGTGCATCTTCGATCTTAAACATGATCGTTAACTTAATTAAAACCTTAGTGGATCAATTTTATTTGTTACAAGTTAACACAGTTCCTAGATGTTGTGACCGCGCCATCTACAACAAGATTATGACCACTCACGTATTTGGACTCGTCGCTAGCTAGGTAAAGAGCCGCTTCTGCGATGTCTTTGGCTTTTAAGGTAGTACTCTTCAAAACTCCTAAGCTATTCACAAAGTTCTCAGTCTTTTCGATTTCTTTATCGTTTGGTGGCCTGAAACTTATTTCTCCATCTTCGTCGTCTACATCTTCATCTCTCCATGCGTTTACGAGCATTGATGTTGCTACGCCGAAAGGAGAAATGCAATTGACTCTAACGCCGTATCTTCCCAATTCACAAGCTGCATTCTTCGTTAGTCCAACGATTGCATGCTTTGAGGCTGTGTACGCGTGTGGACCCATGCCTCCTATAACACTTGCAACACTAGCAGTCGAAATGATGCATCCGCTCCCTCTAGGGATCATAACCCTAGCCGCGTGTTTCATCCCTAGGGCAACTCCTCTCACATTCACACTCATTACTCTATCAAACTCGTCTACATCGAAATTAACAATGCTTTTGTGCTTGGACTGGTTTCCTAACACACCAGCATTGTTAAATAAAATATCAACTCGACCATAACTAGATATCGTTGAATCAATTAAGTTTTGGACATCATTTTCCATGCTAACATCGCAATGAACATATGTAGCAAACGGAGACAATGAACTAGCTAGTCCAAGTCCAAACTCGTCATTGATATCCGCTATGACTACTTTAGCACCATGTTTGACAAATAACCTCACGGTCGCGGCCCCAATCCCTCCGGCACCACCGGTGACAATTGCAACCTTCCCTTCCAACCTATAAACAAGTCAATGCACTAATATTAGCCGTACCCTTAAGCCTTAGTTAAATTATGATAAAATAACAAATATATTACTAATTAGTGTATTAATTAACAAATTGAACACAATTTTTTTATAATTAGCGCCAAAAACGAGTTGGATTTTCTTACATTAAAATAAGTTTTGGTGACAAGTTCTTAGTTGTCATTGCAAGGACTTCACTAATCAATGGTTCTTCACATGTAGTGACGAATTTCGATATATAGAAAATGACCAAAAGATATATATTGAAATTAAATAGTTCACAAGTCTTCGTTCATACAACACTTAATCTCAATTATATATTGCATTAAGTACGAAATAAATAATATGCATTCCGAAGTTCAAGGATCCATATTTATCAATGAAATCATACGCAAATTAGTGACTTTAATATTTCTTATATCGGAACATTTTCTAACAGTACATGCAATCGTGACGATGACTCGTAATACTTTCTTGCATCACACGCAAAAGGTATACTTTCGTGTGATGCAAAAAAAAAGTACCCTTTGGTGATGAGCCATCGTTTCGAATGCATGTAGTGTTACAAAATGTACCAATACACAACAAATACTAAAGTCACCAATTGGCAAGAAAGAAAAAGTTTATTCTAAAGGGAGAAGATTTGCGTATCAAGCCATTGATTCGAAAAATAACTTGCATGGGATATGATAAAAGAAAGATCCAACTTAAAAGGAATAACAACTGTCACAAATCAATTCGTGACACATTCATATCCATGCATGTTAGCAACTTTTTCTACACAATGTATCAATCTAAGTCATATGAAACCATGAATGGAAGCACTTTCTTTTGTGTTTGTTTTCATGGGTTTTGACAAAGACTTGCATGAACATTCAGAAACAAATGATCAAGCTCAATTTAGCAACGAAAGCACCTTATTCGTAAAGTAATAAAAAGGGGCGATTACATATGTATACCCAGTAAAATTTTGATATTTTAATATATAACCAAAGCAGACTTATACGGGTGTTGGTTTCGGCTTATATAGCCGGCTTATGGCTTATCTTGTTTTCGGCTTATGTCTCGTAACCTCACTTTTTGTGGCTAGCTTTTTTTGAGATTTTCTGGCTTATATAAGCTTATCATGTCATGATAAGTTTATATAATCTCATAAGTTTCAAAATAAGCCACAAAAAATGAGCTTATGAAACATAAGCCCAAAACACATAAGCCATAAGCCAGCTATATAAGCCAAAACAAACACCTCATAGTCTTAAACGACATTATACAATATAGATTATGCAACAAAAACTTGTATTTTGAAAATATATGCAAATATTTAAGTTTTACCGGGTATATATATATATGCAATAAAGAAGTGTACCTTCTAGACAAGATAGAATTGGTTTCTTTTCCATTGGCATGCATCCCTTGGAAGGTTTTTTCAGTCATAAGTTCACCAGGCATTGTCAAAAACTTGTTATAGAAAAATAGATATGTAGAGAGTGAGAGAGATGAAGAGTTGAAAGAGAAGTGGAGTTTATATAGAGGAAGACATGATATGATGCCAATACTTGTTAATTGGCATGTTGCCAAAAGTATGCTTTTCAATGTCAACAAATTTAACCCTCTCCTCACAATAAAAAAACCCTACCTTTGCATGTATATTTGATCACTAAGATACATAAAATATAGTACTAACAACATGATTAAGGTATTTTATATGGTAGTTAAACTTAAATGCCGGCATACTTTATTAATTCTTGATCCGTTTTACAATCATACACATATGATAGATTTTATTTTAAGTAATCGGGTGCATAAATTTTGTTTACGAGCATAAAAGAAATATGGATGAACATATATATATATATATATATATATATATATATATATATATATATATATATATATATATATATATATATATATATATATATATATATATATATATATATATATATATGCATAGCCTTAACTAGAATTTGTGACAACATATATATGTACGTTGTTGTTGTGTACATTTAAACGTAAGAATTGTATAAAGTCGATCTATGACACTTTTAACTTGTGAGTTCAAATTCCACAATGTGCACACTACAAATATGTATATGTGATGTTGTATCATGTGCATTATTAATGCGATTTTGTGGTTTAGACATTATTTATTGACCGTTTAAAGAAAGACTAGATTTTGAATATATATAATTAGGTAATGATTCACTTTCATTTGAAATATATAAGCAAGCGTTGGCTACAAGCAACTACCAAGACCAAGTCTCTCATTTCTATATATTACTTGTTTGGTCAAACTTTAAGCCCCCATAACACCATTAAATTAAGAAGTAAACTCTAAAAAAACAATTCATGTGATGTGATTTGTTCATTTTGATATAAGTCATCATTGACGCAAGAATAGGTTTTTAGTCCTTAAAAAGCTAAAAGTGATTATGCAAAAAGTCTGGCGAAAGTCATCTCTCTCAGAAATGGTTTCGTTAGACTTGGCCTATTGCGGATAAATCATGACAATAGTAAAATTTGACAACAGTGGTATGTATCAAACTGGAAAAAACACTGGACCAAATTTTGTAGCCAGGGGCAGACCGAGTGGGGTTTCCGGAGGTGAGCATTGACGACGTATATGGTCCATCGGTCCAATGACCGAAGGACTCTGTACTCCACCGAAAGGACTCAAGGCTCTACCGAAAGGCGTACCGACAGGCTACCATCCGAAGGGCTCGTTGACCTAACAGTACCTTTGGCAGCTAGCCTGGATACAATTCGTCTCATTCTCCAGAATGTCAGAAGGTACGCCAGAGACAGTGTCAGGGACAGTGTCAGCCCTGACAACACCAACGGTCCCATGAAGTACAACAGTCTCAGGGACCAGATAGTGACATCAGTTAGTATAAATACGCATACAGTATTCGGGAATAAGGTATCATTTTTCACACACACATTTTATACTATAACTTTCGGTAAAACACATACTCATTCTCACGCCGGAGTCGGGTCCTGGGATAACACCCGGGGCGAGACTAACGCGTTGTTCATCTTAGCAGGTATCTAGAAGGCTTGCCTCTAAGGATGAAAGATAACTGCAACAACTCACAAAAAAATACTTCGACATTGGCGCCATCCATGGGACCCGCATTCAATCTACTAGAGTTATAGGATGACGGGTACGACACCTCCGGTAACTTCTGGAGGAGGAGAAGGAAGTTCCACCCCAATGACGAGAGAGCAGTTGGAAGGGTATGTAACTGCGCTCAAGTCTATGATAAAAGAGCACAACAGCCGAAGGGATACTGTTGAGCCGATACGGTTGGATTTTGAGGACGAAATGGTTCTTGACAAGGGTGAGACGGCGGACAAGAAGAAGGAGATAGTAACCGGGAGTAAAGTAAAAGACGAAGATCTAGCGAAGCCCTTTAAGGAAGTCTTAAAATCTCCCTTCAGCAGGCGAATCATCGAGTTCTCCGCGTCGGAGCACAAGATGCCCACCCACATCAAGTTATACGATGGATCGACGGATCCTCAAGATCATCTCAACAGGTTCACTGGAGCCGCAGGGCATGGAGAATGGCCGATGCCAGTTTGGTGTCGCATGTTCCAAAAGACTTTAGACGGAAAGGCCAGGGGATGGTTCGATGGACTCCCTCCGGGGAGCATAGACGAATGGGCATCTTTCAGGGACCAGTTCGAGACTCGTTTCTCCCTACACAAGGCTTGTGTCAAGGACCCTACCGAAATTGCCAAGATAGTAAGAAAGGCTAATGAAACGTTGCCTGAATTCAAAGAAAGATGGACCACCGAGACGGATTCATACAGGGAGCACCAGAGATCATGAGGATCTCCTCGTTCATGAATGGATGCAAATGTCCTGAGCTGGCCAAGCGGTTTGCCGATATGATCCCTAAGACTGTGGAGGAGATTATGGTTAGAGTAGATGACTTTGTAAGGTCGGAAGAGGTCTTTGCCAGTACCGAATTGCCCCGGGGAGAACATTATGACACAACCAGGAGAGCCTCAACTGGACCCTTCTGAAAGGACGAAAGGGTTGCCAGAGGTCATTACGGAGGGGATAGGAAGAATGAAGGACGATACGGATATTCAGGAAAGGATCGGGGAAGCTCTTATCGCCACGGTGACAGGTCGACACCTTACCTGCGCCATCGCGGTGATCATCGGAACCGAAGCAACCCCCTTCTAACATTAGAATCACTCATAAAGCCCCCAAAAGAAATCTTGGCCACAGAGCACCAGCTGCGCCTACCTCCTCCAAAGCCGATGCGTGACCCACCCCGAAAGGAGAACCAGGATAAGTACTGTGATTATCATGGAGAGAAAGGGCATTACACGAATGACTGTTATCAGCTCAAAAAACAGTTAGAGCTGGCCTTGGAGTCGGGGAAGTTGAATCATTTGATCAGGGACCTCAGACATAAGGGAAGGAGAGAGCCCCCCAAGAATGAAACGGGAGCTAAGGACAAAGTCATCAACATGATCCGGACGTGGCCCGAGCGAAGGAAGAGGAAGTCGTTAGAGCAAGAGGAAAGATGGATGAATGTGCCCATAACTTTTCCCCCTCTTCCTGAGGGGGATGTGTCGGACGATCCCCTCATAATTGAAGCCACAATGGAAGGGTATCTAGTAAGAAGGGTTTTTGTGGATGAAGGAGCTTCGGTGGAAGTGATGTTCGAACACTGCTTCAATAACTTGCCTCAGGAGATAAGATCCCGGCTGAAGCAGACACAGACATATTTACTTGGGTTCGCCGGACAGGTGACCAGACCGCTGGGAAAGATTGAGTTAGATGTTTCTTTCGGAGATGAAGGGCTATATAGGAAGGTCAGAATGAAGTTCACAGTTATTCGGGCACCATCGCCGTATAACGTAATCTTAGGAAGGACCAGATTGAAGATCCTGCGAGCCATACCTTCCACGGTCCACTCCATGATGAAATTCCCAACCCCTCAGGGAATTGCCACACTTGTCACTCGCTCCGTCATCATTTCGGAATGTAGAAGGTTGGAAAGATTACAGGCCAATGCTCCTGAGCAGGATAAGGTAGAAGCAAAAACCGGTGAGGTGGGTTTGACGGATGAAGTGACGATCAATCCAGCCTTTCCTGAGCAGGCCGTGATGATAGGAGGTACCCTATCCTCCGAAGGCAAAAGACGCCTCAAGGAGCCGTTGCAAAGAAACCTTGATATATTTGCATGGGAGCCGACAGATATGACGGGAGTCCCCAGGGGAATAATCGAACACACTCTGAATGCCAATCCTTCAGTGGACCCGGTATGCCAAAAACGCCGAATGCTGGCGACGGATCGAAGTCAGGCGGTCACAAAGTAGGTGGAAGAATGGGTCAAAGTTGGCATTGTCAGACCAGTGAAATATCCTACCTGGATATCCAACCCTGTTCTAGTAAAGAAGTGCGACGAAAGTTGGCGGATGTGCATTGACTTCAAGAACATCAACTCTGCCTGCCCCAAGGACTACTACCCTTTGCCGGAGATTGACTGGAAGATCGAGTCGGTCATGGGGTATAAGTACAAATGTTTCTTGGATGCTTACAAAGGATATCATCAGGTGCAGATGGCAAGGGAAGATGAGGAGAAAACAACATTCTACACTGAGCAAGGGACTTACTGTTCACCAAGATGCCCTTCGGTCTGAAAAATGCAGGGGCCACCTACCAACGTATGATAGACGCCGCTTTCCATTCGTAGATAGGGAGGAACCTGGAAGCATATGTGGATGATATGGTCATCAAAAGCAGGGAAGAGCAAGGAATGTTAGCAGACATAGCCGAAACATTTGACAACCTCCGGAAGATAAATATGAAGCTGAATCCCAAAAAATGCTCCTTCGGATGGAAGAAGGGAAGTTCCTAGGATACATGGTAACTTCGGAAGGGATCCGGGCAAACCCGAAGAAGACAAAGGCGATAATGGACATGCAGTCACCTAGGACCTTGAAAGAAATGAAGAGCCTCAGCGGCAAATTGGCAGCACTTAATCGTTTCTTGTCCCGTTCAGTCGAAAGGTCCCTACCCTTCTTTGAAACGCTCAAGAACGTTACTAAGGAGAACAAGGAGGAGTATCGATGGACAGAAGAGGCGGAAAAGGCGTTCCAGGAAATGAAGAAGTTGATAACGGACCTTCCCTCGCTAACAACACCAATGGTGAAGGAAACACTGTATGTGTACCTTGCAGCCGCCGAGGAAGCATTCAGTGCGGTTCTGCTCACCGAAAGGAAGGGAAAATAGCTGTCGGTCCGTTATGTAAGCCGGACACTCAACGAAGCAGAAAGGAACTATGCTCTGATTGAAAAGCTAGCACTCTGTTTATTGCACATGTCAAGAAGGCTCCGGAGGTATTTCGAAGCACACCCCATAAAGGTAATCACGGACCAACCTATAAAGCAAATCCTCAACAAGCCAGAAGCATCCGGAAAGTTAGCCAAATACTCAGTGAAATTGGGTGCTTACCACATCTCTTGCGAGCCTCGGAACACAATTAAAGACCAGGTTTTAGCGGGCTTTCTGTCAGAAACTCCCATCGGAGAAAACAATGGCAAGTACTTCGAACAGCCGGCGGCAAGGAAAAAAGAAGATGGGAAGTGGTTTTTGTATACGGACGGAGCGTCTAACAACAAGGGCTCCGGAGCGGGTCTTGTACAGATTAATCCAGAGGGAATGGAATTCACTTACGCCATCCGACTTGAATTTGAAAGCACCAACAACGAAGCTGAGTATGAGGCCCTACTGGCAGGACTAAGGATGGCGGAAAGCATGCACGTCCGTAGCCTCAAAGTCCGGGTGGACTCCAAGCTGGTGGCCAGTCAGATAAACGGGGATTATGTGGCGAGTCATGAAAGTATGATCAAGTATTTGGCAAAGGCAAAGGAGTACATAGCTGGCTTCGAAATTTTTACCATCCGGAACATCCCCAGAGGTCAGAACCAAAAGGCAGATGTTCTCAGTAAGCTAGCCACGGTTGCCTTCGACCACTTGACGAAGGAGGTACTGGTGGAGGTGCTAAGAGAGAGGTCGACGGAAGGAAAAGAGGTTAATAACGTTGTTGAAGAAGAAGGGGACAATTGGATGACCCCTATCATTCGATGTCTGGATGAGTGAATTTGGCCGGATGACCATAACCAAGCTCGCACCCTAAGGATGAAAATCAACCAGTACGTCATGGAAGATGGAGCACTTTACAAAAAAGCCTACCTAGTGCCCATGATGAGATGCGTTGGTCCCTTGCAGGCGAACTACGTTATAAGGGAGATACACATGGGAGCATGTGGAATGCACTCTGGTCCTCGTTCGGTCGTGGCGAAAGCCATGCAGCAAGGATATTATTGGCCTACTATGCACCGGGATGCTCGAAACGAAATAATTAAGTGTGACTCCTGCCAGATCCATTCCCCAGTGCCGCAGCTTCCGAAAACTAAGCTGACTCCCATCCTGGCTCCATGGCCCTTTTACCAATGGGGAATGGACATAGTGGGTCCCTTGCCTTCGTCAGCCGGAAAGGTTAAATTCCTCTTGGTCGCTATCGACTATTTCACTAAGTGGACGGAGGCAAAACCATTAGCAAGGATCACTGGCAAGGATGTCACGAGGTTCGTATGGGATAACATAGTGTGCTGCTTCGGTCTCCCTGCCATCATCATCACGGACAACGCAAAGCAATTCGTGGACAACCCCTTCAAGAACTGGTGTAAAAAACTCAACATTAAGCAGATTAACACAGCCGTGGCCCATCCGCAGGCCAACGGACTGGTAGAAAGGGCCAACAAAAGCTTGATGGAGGGAATCAAAACAAGGTTGGGACTTGCAAAGGCTGGATGGGTGGATGAGCTACCAAATGTTCTCTGGGCACACCGAACATCCATTAAGACGAGCAACGGAGAAACGCCTTTCAGCCTTACCTATGGAAGTGAAGCGGTCATACCAGCAGAGATAGGCATACCGACATACAGAGTAAGGAGGATACGAGAAGGTCTCGAGGAGGAAGACCCCCGTCGAATGGAAGAACAGAACGAAGAGGAAATTCGTCTCAATCTTGACCTACTACAAGAACGAAGAGAAGAGGCAGCCGTGATGGAAGCTAGGTATAAGTCGAAGCTGGAAAAATACTATAACCGAAAGGCAAGTTTGGTATCTTTCAAGCCGGGAGAATTCGTGTACCGGAAAAATGAAGCTAGCAGAGCCGAAGATCAAGGCAAGTTGGGACCAAAATGGGAAGGACCCTATAGAGTCAAGGAAGCAAATCTCAACGGCTCGTACAAGCTGGAAAACATGGACGAAGAAGAAGTGCCCCGGAAGTGGCATGCCATGAATTTGAAAAAATGTTTTCTTTAAGTGTTAAGCAAATGGAATGTAAGCCTGCGGGCGTGAACTATTGTATTTTTACTTTCGCCAAGTAATGGTATATTCCCCTACCTATGATGGAGGAGGAAAATTTTGCCATGACTATGTCTCATGCAAAGGGAGAGGGTGCAATCGGCGGAGATTAGCTACCTCCGACCGCGCACCCAAAAAACCCAACAGTTATAATTATTTTACCCCCGTAAGTGCAACGACACTAGGGAAGGCCTTCGTACCAGTCGGTAAGGCAACTGCATACCCCCGAATAATGCCAAGACATTAAGGGAAGAGCCGAGGCATATATGCCCAAACGGCACGCAGATACCCCGTAAGCGTGACGACGCCAGGGATGAGCCCCCAGGTATACTTACCAACAGGCGACAACAAAATACATACAAACACAAAGTATGCAAACATAAATAATCAAAATGGCCATCCGGATATACGGACGACCCCGTTTGAACATAAACCATAAATATTGTTCAAGGTTACACGCATCAACCACAAAAATACGAATAAAAATGTTTGATTACATCATTTTAAGGCGTGCAGGCACGCTGAGACATAAATAAAAATACTGTTCAAATGTCCAGACAGAGAGGAATGCTAAGACCCGCCGGAAGTGCTAGCTCCGGGTGTAGCCCCTGTTCCTTCTGGAAGGATGTTCATCAGATCCGCCAATGGGAGATGATAAGATCGCTTAATCTTCTCAATATATGGGAAGCTCCGGGTGAACATATCATCATAGGCTTTAGTGAAACCCCGAACAGCCTCCATATCAAAATCATTATGCTCCGCGACAATCCTATCGACCTCCTCTTCATCTCGACCTTCCCTAACTCCATCCAACCATCCGGAGTCTATAGCAGTGTTGAATACTGCTCCCTACGCCTGCTGATACTCTTTACTCCCTTGCAACCGACGGATAACTATAGGGATCAGTTCTTTTACATAGTTGAAAGGCAACATTTCCTCCTGCACAGCTCTAATAGCAACCTCCTGCATACTTTTCCTCAGATCCGAAGCTTCGTTCTCGGACTCCTCCAGTTCAGAGGTCTTCTTCTCCAAAGATTCTTCCAGCGACTTGATCATTTCCGACTGTTCCTCATCCTTAGCCTTCAACACCGTAACTACCTCCTCCAACGCCTCAAGCTTCGCCCTCAGTTCCCCTTCCTTTTGATCACAGCCTCGGTGAGCCTCTTGAAGGGCTTGGTGATCAGCGGCTAGTTTTTCATTGGTGATAATTTGGGAGCGAAGGCTAGCTTGAGTTTTGGAAAGTAGTGGCTCAAGTCCGGAGCAAGCAGAATGGGCCCGGTATAGTTCCGCATATTGATGATTCAATCGCTCAAACCTCTTGAAAACTTCAGCAACAGCGAGCAACGCATGACAAAGCTCAAACCATCCCCTATACAGAGCCCTCTCATCTGTCTGATCCTCCTGTTCGGCGCGGAGGAAGGGGTGGAGCAAGATTGGCCATCATGTCTCTACAGAGGACAGCATCATTCAGGCTTGTGTTAGCCGTCAAACCCCAACCAGGAATAAAAGGCTCCCCAGAACCCCTTCGTCCAAAGATACCTATATATAAAAAATATAAAAAAAAATATATATATATATATATATATATATATATATATATATATATATATATATATATATATATATATATATATATATATATATATATATATATATATGTATATATATATGTATATATATATATATATATATATATATATAATAATAATAAATAAAAAATAAAAAATGGTCTTTACAAAAGGGAGAGAGAAACGGAAAAATGATGGAGAAAGGAAAGAAGCTAACGGATACCTCCTGAGTATTCCCCGGTGTAAGGCCCCGCCGGATGCTGGACCGTCTCCTCAGCATTTACTCCTGACACCCCAACCTCAGCTCCTGCGGAAAATAAAGTCAGAAACAAAAAACATATAACAGACAACATAGCATACTCCCTAAGCTAAAAAATATACCTTGAGCGGCAGGATGGAGAGTGGACCCCAAGAAAACAGGGGGAACCTCAACCGAATGGCTCCTCTCCTCTAGATGACCTCCTTCCTGACCACCCTCATTTTCCCGCCCAGCGTCATCCACGACATCTTCCGGCCTCAAAGTATTCACAGGGGAAGCCTAATGAGCATCCTGAGAGTTCTCAGGACTAGACAGCAATTCGATAAAAGGAGATTCATGCCTTCTCCTCTTCAGTAGTGACGACGCTCCGCCAGTTGGCCTCCTCTCCGCCTGCTTCCTTTTCTTCTCCTTGGCTTTCAACACTGCCAGATCGACCTTCTCCACAATCCTTTGAATCCTGCTCGTCTCAGGAATAGGTTGGTCGGCTCTCAACGGTGGAGTCACATGTTGGGGCATTTCCTCTCCTTCGACCAACGGACGCCCCCTACCCAACCGGGATCCCTGCTCTGACTTCAAACGAAGGTACTGAGACATAGTAATAACTACACACAAGAAAGAAAAAGAGTCATCGACAAGAAAAGAAATCACATGGAAAAGGCAAAATAAACTTAGACGGTTGCATTACCGTTCTTGTCAATATCCTTGAACTCCACGCGAAACCCAGGATGCTTCCAAACTTTGGCCAACCCAACCTCAAACAAAAGCCCGGATTGAACCGGTCGGAGCTCCACCACCCTTTCACACAGCCTCCGGACATCGGCTTCCTCATAGCCACCGGCGGGGACATAATCCGAAACGTTTGAGTCCGGATGTCTCCAAGGCATGGCATCAGGGACAGCCCTCCGGTCAATCAAGAAAAAACTATCCTTCCAGTTCTTCAGATTTGAACATGTCTCCTTAAAGAGGCGTGGACGAGACTCTCCACCAGTCCTTGTCTGAAAAGAAAACCAATGTCCCTGCTTGTTCAATGTATAGAAGACCCGGAACAAATTCAAGCTGGGCTCAATTTCTAAACTCCGGCAATAGATCTCGAACATAACCAATCTGTTCAGCCCGATGGGCACCAGTTGAGAAATGTGAACCTTGAAGTATCGGATCACCCTTAAAAGAAATGTAGAAAAGGGAACCCGGACACCTGAAAACGCAAAATATTGCTCATAAAGTCCGATGGCATTGTTGGGGAGATTATTCATCGTAAATTCCGCCGGAGGTAAACGAGGGTGTAAATCAACCGGTATACCGTACTCACTGACAATATGCTCAAGCTCCCCTTCGGAAAGCAAAGAAGAATATACGTGCATATCGGATTTGGGGGCAGTATCGCCGGTGGGTGCAACGGAGCTAGAAGCCATTGGATATTGACAAGAAGGTTCAGCACAAGCGACGAAGGAATAGTGGAATAGAATCACCTGAGCTAGCCGAAGAATTTGCCAAGCGGAAGACGAAGGAATCGAGAGTAAAAAGTAGAAATTACAAATGGGGGTAAAAACATCTTATATAGGCCAAAAGGGTGGGGACACGAAACGTCCCATCGTGTCAGAAAGCGACGCGGACGAATCTGAACCGTCAGCCACGACACGTCTGCCACGTGGTAAGATCCCACAGTTTTCGGTAAAATTATTTTAACCTACTTATACTCAATGGGCTTGGGCCCATTTGTTTGTGGGGAGGCCCGTGAAGCCAGAGCAAGTCCAATCAATCCGAATGAATCCAACGGACGACTAGACTAAGTATCACGTCACTTGTCAAAAACAAATAACATGATACTGGGGGGACATGACGACGTATATGGTCCATCGGTCCAATGACCGAAGGACTCTATAATCCAACGAAAGGACTCAAGGCTCTACCGAAAGGCGTACCGACATGCTACCATCCGAAGGGCTCGTTGACATGACAGTACCTTTGGCAGCTAGCCTGGATACAATTCGTCTCATTCTCCTGAATGTCAGAATGTACGCCAGAGACAGTGTCAGGGACAGTGTCAGCCCTGACAACACCAACGGTCCCATGAAGTACAACAGTCTCAGGGACCAGATAGTGACATCAGTTAGTATAAATACGCATACAGTATTCGGGAATAAGGTATCATTTTTCACACACACATTTTATACTATAACTTTCGGTAAAACACATACTCATTCTCACGCCGGAGTCGGGTCCTGGGATAACACCCGGGGCGAGACTAACGCGTTGTTCATCTTAGCAGGTATCTAGAAGGCTTGCCTCTAAGGATGAAAAATAACTGCAACAACTCACAAAAAAATACTTCGACACGCATGAACCCCGAGAATATTTCTTACGTAGTGTAAAATTATGTCAAATGTACCGATTTTTTAAAATGAACCTGGACCTTCATTTTTTTATTTACGATTTTCAGTACTTTTCATAAAATGAACTTGATGACTCTTGGTCCTAAGTCCGCCACTGCCTATAGCTTATCATTTACTAGAAAAAGCCATATGTGTGGCAGTGTAGGCAGGCGAAATCCATATTTTTATAGGTAAGATATAAAACACAATGATAAATACAAGGTAGAAGCTATATTTTTTAATTGAAATTACAACTGTTTCATAATTTCTTTTCTTTGGTAGTTTAAGGAAATATAAAGATGAAGAATTGGCATTTAATTTTTTCTTTAGTAGCACCATGGGCGAGACAAAGGGGGTCACAAGGGTCACGTGTTCCCCTAGCGAAAAAAATTGTAGTGTAAATTTTCTTAAATATTTAGATTTTTTGTAATTTGCCCCCGTCAAAAACCAATTTATAGTGTAGTTTCTAAACATTATTAAAATGTGACTTCTCGAGCAAAATTTTCTAACTCCGCCCCTGAGTAGCAACTGATCTTTAGAGAAAAAAATACAACAATTTTGACTCTTCATGTTCAACCAAAACCACAAATGAAGAAAAACATAGAAGGCAAAGCTTAAGCTTAACATGAATATTAATAATGTTTAATACTATTAAGTATTAAAAGTTGATAGATAATTGAATAATAAAAACAAATATTGACCATCTTGTAAAGGAATAAATTTGCCTTCAACTGGGAATAACTTTCGGTGAAGCATTTTTCTTGTCAAAGAAAACGAGGGTATAAATGTCAATTCCATTAAATTTTATGTGTAAGAATAAAAAAACCACCGTGTACATATCAATTCCCATTTTTTATCTCATTTCCAAGTGTTTTTATTTGATTTTGGGTCTATGTTTTGGATCATATTAAATGTACTATGTAAATTATTTCTAGTTATTTTTATTTTTTAACAAAAATATTTATTTTTTTCTCATTTCTCGGATCAAGTATTTATCGTTACCAAACACAAAAATTCATGAAAATTTTCTACTGATTTGACTTCTCTAAATTTCTATAGCATGATTCATTTCATTTCTTTTGCAAGTGCTTTGGAAGTGTTTACATTTTACAAAGGCCTCCTACTTGTGGCCTATCGTGGGTCAATGTCAAATGGCCCAAATTAATCAGCCTAGCATTGGATTGGGCTTTTTGAAGTGATATTAATCCAATGGATATTTTGATAGAAATTATTAGGCAAAAATACATATATATCTCTCCCAAAGTGAATAATTGCATATATATATCCTTTGTACAATTTTTTTATGCACATAATACAATGGTTTTTATGCATGCTTTGGATATATATGCAATTTTGCATTTTCGAAAGGATATGTATGCAAAAGCCCCAAATTATTATTCAGTTTAGTTCATTCTATCATTTATAGACGTTTCTTCTTTCTTGTGAAACATTTTTGGTATTCTAGTAAACATATATGGATGTATTGGTTCTAAATCTTAGCAGGGCCGTTTTATGAATCGGCGAAATTTTTGAAGTCCCTTTACGAAATTATATAATAAAGCCTTTCGTTAAGTAATACTATATATAAAGTGTCACCGTTTATAAGATATAATGCAATTAGTTATCTAAATGTTCTAACATATTACTCATTTAAGATATTTTCTCATCTAAATATTTTTTTCTTCATGAAAAATATATCTACACATGCATATAATTATTAGCGAAACAAATTTAAGATCCTAAAAATTCTGAAGCCCTGAGCGGTCGCACACCTTACACACCCTCAAAGACGGCCCTGAATCTTAGTATTTGTATTTATATGCATTACATAGAGTACAACATAATAGCTAATGAGAGCCTTTTAATTGGGTTGAACCATGAAGATCTTGTTTGTTACTTGAACTGCTAAATATTTGACTAAATTCGGGCTCATTTTAAGCAATTGTTAATGATCAAATCTACTCTCTTTGTTTTTAAATAAGTGTACAACTTTTAATTTTGAAGTCTTTTCTTTAAACTTTAACATTTTTTTATATATTATTATTATTATTATTATTATTATTATTATTATTATTTTATATATATAATACTTGATGCAAAATATATGAATAGATTGAGTTTTAAATGCATTTTCATTGATATAATTTTCATAAAAGGTTAAAGCTAACAAAGAAAAATGTTAAAAAGTCAAAACAAGATATTTATTTAAAGATAGAGGAGTATTTGTTAACACTACAACTTTTATGGATATCTTCTATACTATCATAACATTAACAACATAGTTTTACGGTCCTAACGGCCACTAAACTACATCTGGAACCCTCTTATCTTAATTATTTTCATGATGATTAATGAAGGCTTGATTGTTCGAAAAAGTAGATGCTCATATAGGCGGCTCAAAAATTGATACTATTACTTATAAGTCGAGTGACCCTAACAACCTGCTAAACGGATCTTATTGAATACATGGGCTTCAGCGAACCTACATCTACTTTTTAGATGGAACTAATTCAATGAGATCATACTACAACTAATTTTGGCAACTTCTTGGTTTCTTTGGACGGTTTGAGGTTGTGGTTTTGACAATATCATTCTGATAAGTATCTTACTCGATATGTGATATCTTGCAAAAGAACATACATCACAAAAAAAACATATAAAAGCATGTCATGGAGTAGACTAGTTGTCTAGTTGGCTAGTATAAACGTGTTGACAAAACGAAGTATTAAATGCACATGTTTTGTAGAGGAAAATTAGGTTGCATTTATACTTCAAGTAGCTACAGTAAATAGAGGTTAATCTCCTAAGGCTACCCCCAGTGGGGTGAATCTTCTGTCGATCGTGGGTATAGACGATCGACTTGAGTCGATCGTCGTTGTTGTGGAAGAATCGATCGAGGGCCATGATGGTCGTGGTGCCGATCGAATGCAAAGCATACTTCAAATGAAAACTTGCAACGGTTATAAAAAAAAAAAAAAAAAAAAAAAAAATCCTACCTTATAAATACACAATACAAACACACTTCAATCCACAAATCTATTACACACAATTCAAACTTAAAATACTTCTCAACACAAGATATTCAAATTCAAAATGGCTTGCCGTCTCCCCCATTCCGTTGAAGATATGCAAGTGTACGTTCAAAATCAATGTAATATCGACGATGAGGCTCGAAAAACCGCTATTTTAAGCGTGATCGATATGTTTGATCAGGCGAAGGCGGAGAAGGAACAAATGAGACAAAACTACCAGAGTTGCAACGACATTACTCCTGAAAGAAAAGCTGTGATCGACAAATTTTTGAAAGATCAAGCCCGCAAAGATCGCGAGGTTGCTGACAAGTTGTGGAAAGCTGTTTCGATGATAACGAACAACATCAGCACCAAAATCAATTGGAGCTATCGGGAGAACAAAGACGATGGTGTTGGTGCATCAACTTCGACTACCAACTTCGAGCTACCGGGGGAACCTCTGTTCGAGGGATTTGCCGGTTCTCGTACTCCCTCGTATGACTCTGCATGCGGGGAGCATTCAGATTAGATTTATGTATTTCGTATTGTTTGAATTTAGCATTATAACTGTAACGGTTTAATTATTAATGAAATTTTATTTTGTGTTAAAAAAAAAAAAAAAAAAAAAAAAAAAAAAAAAAAAAAAAAAAAAGCAATCGCCCTTACTGGGGCACCTAATCGCCTGAAGGTCGCTGGAGAGAGAAAGCTGACGTGGCAGGGAAAATGAAGGGGATTGGAGTTCCTTACTGGGGCTAGCCTAAGCATATACATAAATTAATAGTGTTGGGACCGAAATATTTTATTAATTTAATGAGATATTATTATATCGATAAATTAATAATTTATTAATTTAAAGAGGTTTTACGTATGATCATTAAATTTTCAAGTCTAATATACTAGCTAGTTATAATGTATACTCATTAGAGACGAAATAAATTTTAAAAACAAGTTTCAATTAACATTTTATGAATTAACATTCACACTTTATGAAAATAAAACTAACACTTTTTGAAAATAAAACTAACACTTTTTGTTGCAATACGAGAAGACAATACACCAACTTTTTGTTGCAATAAGGAAATTGTAAGATAAACTCAATATAGATTTGAAGTTCAACAAAAAACAAGTAACTATGGATTCATTTTTTACTAAACAATCTTAAGATTTTGAGTGTATCTCACTCTGAAACACACACACACATATATACATATATATGAAATTTTTAGTAATTATTAATTTATAGTTTCGTTGGGACTAATATATATACACTGGGGTTCAAAAAAATTATTATCTTATTATTTTATCGATTGGGGTCTAAATTTGTACTGGTCCCAAGTTGGGACCGGACAAATTATTAATTTTATTGAGGTTATTAATTTATCGAATATTAATTTATAGAGGTTTTACTGTAGTCATTTGCGAGAACTCGTAAAAGTTTAGCACACTCTAGTTGTGTTTGGTGTGAGCTTTTAAAATAAGCTTTGTTTGTCACTCAGGTTTGTGAAAGCTTTTATAAGCCATAAGTCTTCATAAGTTTAAGCCAAATGAAACCGAATTATAGTCGTTTATAGTTAGTCAAATTACTAAAATATTTTTTAAAATATAATGTGTTATCACGCAAAAGCTAAAAATATATCTGAACTTAATTTGATAAATTTTTATGCAATATTACATTAATAAACTTCAATTTCAACTAATTCATCAAACAACTTTATAAAAATATAAACTTCATCTTTCAGCATATAATATAAACTTCATCCCCAACTCCAACTACAGCCGCTAAGGGTGAGCATCGGACCGGACCGGACCGAGACCGACAAGACCGAAGACCGAATTAAGGTAAAAACCGGGACCGAGACCGAGACCGAATGTGATCGGTCCGGTCCGATTCGGTCCGGTCCGGTCCGGTCTTCGATCGATCCAGCCCAAATAGGCAAGATTTTCGTTTTTTTTGTCAGACCGGACCGAGACCGAAATAAGGTAAAAATTAAAACCGAGACCGGACCGCCGATCCTTCGGTCTGGTCGGTTTTGTCGGTCGGTCCGGTCGAAATGGTCGGAATGCTCAGCCCTAACAGCCGCAACCACAACTTCAATCCATTTCGCTAAAGTATATAAATAAAAAACATACCTTGTATTAAATGGAAATAAATGAAGTAGCTTGTGAATAACGTACGTTTAGCACATCAAGGTTTTGTAAATATCGATGTATTCATCACATGTGTCCTGTTCTAGTCTTCGGTCCCGACAAACTTTTGTAAAATTTAGACTCTTTTCATTGAGTTCATAAAAAGTCTAGTTTATGATTGGTCTCATTTATAGTTTTACACAAGTTTAATCGAGGTAAAGTTTCGTCTTCGCTTTATAAGTTCTTCATTTCGAAAATATAGCTATTCAAACAAGGATTTTTCTAACTTTGCTCTAAGGCATAAGTTAAGCACACTAAAAAGACATCGGAACCCACAGAAAAGGACACAGAGATTCACAGAAATTGTACTTTTTAATGTGTTTAACTTGTGCCCTTAGAGCACATGTTAGACAAACCCTTCAAACAAAGGCATTAAATTGAGTGTAGGGCTCAGCATTAATGACCGCGGACGGATCGAACCGAGAAATCGTTCTGAACTGGACCGATCAGATCAGATCGAATATATTTCGGTTTGGTCTTCGGTCCATCATTTTAATCTTTTTCGATCTTTGGTTGGGTTCGGTTTTATGCACATCGGACATTATGCTTTGTTGAACCGAAACGACCAGGACATGGACTGACCATTTCGGTCCGGTGTTTTGAGCCAAAACAGTCTGGTTTTGGTTGGTTCGGTGCGTTTTTTGGACCGTACTCAGCCTTACTGGAATGACGATAAGTTTAAAACTTGTAGGTTAGTCGGCCCAAAAATATAAAATCATGTTTACTCAAAAAGGATGTTAAAACATACTTTGTAGTTTATATTAGCAAACTTTCTTCGTTTAATAAAGAAAAACATGTGTATTGGTTGTGTCTAATTTATGTGTCATAAATATGCTTAACAACAAAGATGTAATCTCAAAAGTCAATAAAAAAACAAAAAACATTTATGATATGCGTTATTAGACATAAAAATTAAGTGTAAGTTTTAAACATGTTAATAACCACTCATTTTATAAACTCTCGTCATCATGTTAGAGTACTTTAGATTATTGCTTTTTCAAATTCAGCTCGATTTTGAGCTTAGTACGATAATATTAACTTGAACTCGATATCTGTCATGAATATTCTCATTTTAATCTTAACTGAGCCTCTTAAAACTTTTTCTCCTCCTTCTCACTAAAAAACTTTTTCTCCATAAATTCTGATCCTTTTCCGGCGGTCGGCTACGGCCGGCCGTCGGGACCGTTCTTTTTGTACTTTCTTTCTTTAAATAAAGGGTTTGCCCACAGATCTGCCATCTCCTCCGATGCCGCTGTTGTCGCTGCTGCCACTGCTGCTTCTGCTCAGATCAGGGGCATCCGGCCTCTTCTGCTCAGATCTGTTGTGATCCGTTATCGCCGGCTTGCTGCTGCGTAGGGGTTTGATTTAGATCTGTTAGGCTTTTGTTCGGGCTCCTTTTTGGATGCCTGTATTTTGTACTTTGTGTACTTTTGTCAAGCTGCGCTTTTATATGGTTGTATCAGTCAAAGCTCACTTGGGTGATTCCCCCCACCTTTGAATGGTGTTGCTGTGGGCTGTCGCAACTATTATGGTGTTTGTCTTGTTTGGCTGAACTTGTTTGGTTCCGTTGTAATTTGTTATGTTGTATCTTCCTCCATTTGTGAGGTTTGTAATGGAATGATGCCATTGTTCAAAAAAAAAATCTTAACTGAGCTTTAAAGATAAGCCATTTTACTTTACATTTTTACTCATAGTATGTATGAATATGAAAAATGGTCGAAAAACTTAATGTTAATATTATTCATGTTAATTGGTTTGAAAAAAACAATGAGTCATCTCTTTTTATTACAAAATATTAATTTATTAAAGAGGAGGGAGTGCATGGTCGGGTAGTGTTAGGGTATACTAGGGTACTTCGGGTACACCGTCCCCACTAAATCGGGTACTTGAAATTTTGTACCAAATCGAGCTCAGAAGCCGATCGAGTATACTCATTTCTTCTCTATTTTTTTTTTGTCTTTTTGTGAAAGGTAGTGTTAGGGTAGGATCGGGTACCACTCTCTCCACTTAGGGTAGAATTGGGTAGTTTTGAGTTTGAGGGTTTTTATTGAATAGAGGTGATGTGACACCCAGAGTAATAGGGTACCACTCCCTCCTCCCTTACTATAAAAAATATCATTCAATCATTAGCTATGTTATAATTTTGATTGGTTTTTTATTCGACCTACTAAAGGCTAAACCCATATTTTGGAAGTGGATTTTAGTTCCAACAAACTAAACTAAAGCTTCAAAGCAACGTTTGCATCATTATATACACACTAGTTATATCATCATATCATTTTTGGCTTAATATATAATTTTTAAGCTAAAATTACTATAACTGATGTTTCAATAGCATTACATTCTTATTTGTATTTAATATTAGGTTTTGGTCTTAGAATAGCAATGGATTTTTTTTATTGTGTTGTTTTGATATGTGAATTTTGAAAAAGTTGTGTAAATTTAATTAACTTTCATAGAGTGTTATAATCTGCACATTTTGATAACGTGTCACGTTATAAATGGTGTCATGTGTCAGACTTTCATGTATGACATGTTATCAAAATATGCAGATTGTAACACTTTATAAAAGTTCATTACATTTAAACAACGTTTTCAAAATTCACATACCAAATTAGTATATTCGAAAAAAGTTTATTGCTATTTAATTACCAAAACCCTTTAGTATTTTTCTTAATTTTAGGGAGTGGAATGATTTATTAAAGCTTACTAGAATTAATAGATTAGTATCTTTTTGTAGCATTGGCCAAGTAGTAAATATGTGGACACGTCTAGTTTCATAGTTCATGGTCCATTTTTATCAATGAATACTACACTAGTGCAAAGGGATTGCAACTTTTATATCTTAAATTTTGAGCATTTATTAGACCTTCAACATTTTGGCCAATTTTTTTCTTTTAAATGGTAGAAACGAAATATAAATGAAGTTTTTATTTGTTCTAGTATTTTGTGAGGTTCCAATCTTTGACTTGAATGTACGCGATATAGTTAAGGTATCCGTGCTACCGTTTATAGCTATTTTTGTGGATATTCTTAAAATGTATTTAAGAATGGTTGAATCCGAAAGATCTTTTGAAAACATTAGAATGTCTTACCACGATATCACCTCGGTTGTGGTTATGTATTGATTACACGATTATTGTTCTTGTTGGGTTTGTATAACAAGTTAGATTATTGTAAGTTGGGTTTGTATCAAGGGTACCTAATCTCGTTTTTCACGAGGTATGGAAGAGGTGAGATGTAGACAGTCTTACCTCTACTCGAAGATAGAAAAGCTGCTTCCAGAAGACCTCCGACTTTTTGCTGGAAGTGAGGATCGAACACTCGCCTATATCTTCAAAGTTGGTTTGTATAATGAGGTTAAACATAGTTACATTTACTTTTTGGACCTAACAAGTGACCAAAGTGGACTATCTTTAACAAAGAAAACTCATAGACTTCTTTTTACCTAATTTAGTAGGTATTGCGACATATTGAAGATATTTTAGGGTCTAATTTGAGGTAGTTGTGGGTTGTTCGAATAAAGTGATATTTACAATTGAAAGTTAAAAGCAAAATAACAAGAATAAGTTGGATACATTGGTTGTCATTGTTGTGGTGGTTACTACGTCAACATTGTATTTAACAAACCAAATAGTTTAGAAAGTGAATTTCTACTTTGACATGATCTTAACCAACTCTAACCTCTCGATGTGGACATGGTCACATGGTTGGATTAATGGCCTCCGAAGCTTGACATCGTTCAGTTTCGGTACAATGTGTTTTCTTGCTAAAAGATAGAAAACGGCTCGTTTGCATCGAACCATGGTTGATCTAAACAAAGTAGGAACCATGATTCATTTACACAAATTTTGAGTCCGGCTTCAGACTTCTATTCCTTAAGAGTAAACATCCTTGTAGGCCGAGAAAATGAAAGGCTTGTATAGTAAACTTTCTCTAAATTAAAGTTATTTGTCAAACCAAACTGATGTAGCAGAAAAAACAATAGCCAATTACAATATTGCAAATAAAAGCCGACAAGCCCATTAGTCGTTGCTTAGGTGCTACTGGGCCACCATTCCCCGCCAATCTTTATAATTTGTGTAAGTCGTTCAACTTGTGATCAATGACGAAAATAGCCAAAACTCGTCGTAAACTAATTTTAATCACTTATAGTCGTTGTTTATATCTATTACAAAATGTCTTTTTGAGAAAAATCTTGCTGAAAATACCAAAAACTTGCCAGAAATGTTAATTTAATTAATCACCGATTAATGCCGCCTAAACTGATTACAAGCTTAAAAAATCGACCGTCCAACTACTGATTCAAGATTTTTACAACCTTAAACACAAAAAGACAAAAATGACTACATTTTATTTTATATTAGATAACACCTATGAATACAAAATCTAAAACGTATGATTATATTTAATATTTTGAATTATTTATGTTGGACTTATTATATTAGCATTTTGATAATAAGAACATGCGATATTATGGAACGCATGACAGATGGATCCCACAATATATATATACCATGTCAATAAAAATTCTCATCACGTGATCTCCACCGTCCGTTTATTTCGTATTTTGGTCCCTTCCTTAATTAATGGAAATTACATAATCGCACTCACGTTTAAAATTTAAAATCATCGTACATGTAAAAGTAGGGCTTAGGAAATGACCGAACGGACCGGACCAACAGACCGATCGAGACCGGACTGGACCGGACCGTACTGACCACATTCGATCCAGTCCTCAGTTTCGGCTTTTGGGCTAATTAGGTCCTCGGTTTAGTACGGTCCAGTCCGGACCACAAACCGACTAATTTGGACTAATTTAGCCTTGTTGGACCGGGCTGACCACATTCGGTCCGGTCTCGGTAAAAGCTTTTTTCCGAAATCGGTCTCGGTCCGGTCCGGTCTGGTTTTTAGACCGTGCTCACCCTTATGTAAAACTATGTTACGAATAAAACGGATGTGGTTTCATGTTACCGGAAAGACGAGCTTTTTGACTCAGATGTATGTGGGTTAACTACATAACTGTTTTCGACTGGTTTTTAGCTATTTTCAAATGTATACATCTTAGCATGGTTTAAACTTTTGACTTATTCTTTGAAAGCCAAGGACCTTAGACTAATAGTAATGGTGACCTCAGATTTCTGGGGTCACTCTTGTCAGTTGACATCTCAGCGTCACATCAGGTTCTCTTTGTAAAACCAAACACATGACCAAATGTCTGTAGTAAGATAACCTCGATCACAACAAAAATATATTTAAAAAAAACTTTCAAAAGAAAAACTCACACACAACTTTTTGCATCTCAAAGCAAAATATACCACTAGGTCATTTGATGGTGATTACATGCAAAACATGTATATATGACTTAAATTATCATTAACAAACAAGACTTATGATGTAAAAATCGTAACTTGTAAAAGAATATAAGATTATGAAAGGACAAGTTGTTTATCACAATCTATCAAGATTTTATAAATCTTATATATGTTTTCAAAGATCAATATTTGCCGCAAGAAGTAGAAGAGCCTCTTTGTTACCAAAATACTAAGGGTGTGCTTGGTTAGGGGGTTAAGGGGGTGGAGAATGGGTAAGGTATTCAAAAGGGCCCACATCACAAATAATTTAGTGTTTGGTTGGGGAGGGGTAAGGGATTGATTACCCCGTAATGGGTAATGAACCATTATAGAGTAAATTGAGGGGTAAGGGATTGATTACCCACCTCACTCATTCCTTTGCATTCCTTTCCCTTTCCTTTTCCCTTTCCCTTTCCTCACTTTGAACCAAGCGGACCCTAAAATTACTATCAACCTTTTCGAGCACTTTTTTATGGCCAATTGCCAGTCTTTTCGAACACTAATGAATGTCAGCTTGTTCTATGAAATATGAATATTCATATGTTCTCTTATAGTCCTATATCGACGTTGCTAAAAAGACGACATAGTAAGTTAACGTTGTCTGAAATGTGACCCGTTGTCGTTATTATCTAAGTACATATAATTTGCAAGGTTAAGGGCTTATTCAACTTCTGAAATGTTGAAGTAAAAGTCTGCGATTACTCCAAGCAAGCGAATCCTTCGACTAATCCTTCGGTAAATCTCCTCGGATTAAACTCGTCGGATCTGTGAACACAAAAACAGCACGCGTTAGCCTCGCCTAGGGTTTTATCCCTAGACCCAGCTCCGGCGTGAGAATGAGTATAATGATATGTTAGAATAATGTGTGTAAAAAGTGGGTGAGAAATAGTCTACCTTGAATGTTGTTGCTTAGCTCCTTTTATAGATGAGGAGCTTTTGTCCTCACCCAAAGGTCACGTGGGCGACAGTGACTCTTTCAGGCGGGAGTTGACTTTACCCTGTTTGGATTCCGTCTGGAACGGGTCAGTAGTTCTGACCGAGATTCCTTTCCTCTTATGCATGGTGATGTCAGGTGTCCGTTAGGCCGAGGATTATGTTTGACCCCTCGGTATATGCTGGTCTAGGTTTGTTTCGTCTAAGTTGGTTTGCATGCTTTATCCGGAGGATTGCATAGTGTGCCGGGCAGTTTTACTGATCTGCCGGGGAGTTAGGTTATCCGGCGGTTTACTGATCTGCCGGGGAGTTGTATGTCGGGACATACGCCAACATGTCCCCCCCCCCCAGTATCATGTGAATGGATGTCTTCATTTGCATGATATTGGGAGTATGTGGCGACCTTCGGTAAGTATTGTCCCGGCCGTTTAACTTTCTTTTCTAATAACCTTCGCCGTTTTTTTTTTTTTTTTTTTTTTTGACGATGACACGTCAGCAAGACACGTCAGCGATTTGTTGCGACGACGTGAGGACACCTGGCAGTGGGTGGGCCTTGTGTGGCGATGATGGGGCCACGTCCTCGTCTGACATGATGAGACGCTTCAGCTACCCTCTTTTCTTGCCTATAAATACTGTGGTTTTTCTTCTTTTTACCACAGTAAAATTTTTCATTTACACAACTCGTGTAAGTTATTTGGCCGGACGATTTTATTTGCTCTTCGTATACTACCCAGGTATTCTTCTAGTTTATCCTCTTTAGATTTTAAGGTTTAATCATTCCCCTTCGGCTAAAATGTCAGAACCGTCCGGTTCTTCACCTGTCCGAGGGTCCGGACCAGTTTCCGAAGGTCCGTCGCAACCAAAACCCAAATTTGATTTGGACAAGTATACTTCAGTCATGACTGATAAATCATTACAGTGGGCCGTGAAGGAATTTGGTATACCTTCCGATCTTCATCCGAGGCTCCCACCGGCTAATTTTACGATGGGGCAACTAGGAGATGATGCTATAGGATTGTATCTAGAATATTTCATCGAAGGTGGAATTTCCGTCCCTTTTTCTAGTTTTCTTTTAGACGTTCTACACTATTATAAAGTCCATATTTCTCAGTTAGTGCCGATAGGTTTGCATAGGGTTACTCTTTTTGAAGTGTATAGCCGTAGTCTTCACATTATTCCCACGACTTCTTTGTTCCGAGCTTTTTATAAATTGCATAAGCAAGGGCATTGGTTCACTTTTGCCAAGCGGGATGGTAAGCAACGCAAGGTCTGTATTCAAGAGATTTTGTCTTCGTTGAAGGGTTGGAAAAGGCAGTTCTTTCTGATTGATCGCCGGGCAGTACCTTTTGCTATGCCGTGGAGGCATCCGGATTCTGATGTCTCCGATCCTTTTCCGACCGGGGAGTTTTCCATGCCTCATGCGGATTTACTGTCGGCTAATGTTATAGATTTGATAAAAATTCCGCCGGGTTTTCTTTATGCCGTTGGGTTATCTGCCAAATGGAAGTATCCGGGTTACCGGGCGGCTCTGAAGGATGCCGAGGGGAATGGTACTTGGCCTGTACATTATTTAATTAGTTAGAGTTTTTATGCTTTCTTGTGACTTAGCATTTTTTATGTGTTTTGCAGCTATCACCATGTCTGAGTATCTCATCAAGCCTATCTATCGCAAGGGGACTGCTATGACCCGCGGAGATAAGTATCAGGAGGGTCAAGCTCATATGATGCATGTGACACTTCCGAGTCCGCCTGGCACTTCGGTTCCACCGAAAACTAATGCTATGAAAAAGGTTGAGGTGGCTGACCCAAAAGTCTTGGAGGCTAAAGAAAAAAAGAAAAAAGCTGCTGAGGCTAAAGCTGGGGGTTACAAGCCGCGCAAGCGTCAGGCTGGGGAAGGTGGTTCCGTGCAGCCAAAACGAAGGAAGCAAAGTCCTATTTCTGTGGTGAACTTGGATTCTACCGCTAATCCGACGCCTCCGGAGGGTCAACAGCTGAATGATCCTCCCATCGTTGAGAAGGAGAATTTGGAGGGTCATTCCAGCAACCGGTTGGAGAATGCTGGTGCCGATGTTGATGTGAATGCCGGGGAGGATCCTCAAGAGCAAAATCCAGATCCGAAGGATCCTGGCGCTGGGGCCTCTCAATTTGTTGAACAACCTGCTCTTCAAGACGATGGTGAGTTGGTTTTTTATTTCTAATCGTTTTCCTCCCCGTTATTATTTATTTATGTATGTATGTGTCTTGCTTCATTTTGGTGTACTTAACATTTGCTTTGGATTTCCCCAGCAACTTCTCCTCCTCCGCGCCGCCAAGGTAAGGGTACTGTTGGAGAGGAAGGCGCTTCGTCCAGCGCTACTTATGTGCCAGGGTGGTCGATCAAAAAGGACGAAAGGGTTAAGGGATATGAAAACTATAGATATATGATGGTTCATTTGCCCCCCCCCCCCCCCCCGCTGAAGAGGAATATATGCAGACTTTATCGGACACTGAGGCTGCTCAGAGATCATGGGGTCTCCTGGCCCGGGGTTCTCTTGCTTTCGTCGATTTGCTTGTCCGTTTTGAGAGTCTTGATCTGGAGCATAGGGAGTTGGCCGAAGAGCATAGTAGGTGTGAGGCTGCTGCCAAGGAAAATTTCAAGTTTTTGGATAAAACTTTGGGAGAGCTGAAGGCGGCGAGGGATGAACTTGGTGAGACTTCCGCCCGGGAAGAAATTTTGAAAAAACAGGTGCGCACTTTAGAGGGCGAGAAAGCTGAGTGGTCTAAGTTATCTCATGCTCAGGGTGAAAAGATAGCTAGTTTGGAGAAAGAATTGATGGAGGCCAAGGGAGCTTTGAAGAACGAGGAGGAGGAGAATGCTGCCCTTCTGAAACAGCGCCAAGAGCTGGCCGTGGCTGCTGGGAATTTAGAGATTGATCGGTCGAACTTGGTCCGTGACTTTATTCCTACTTTCGTGGCTCGCCTCCTCGGCAGTCATGAGTATAAAGCTTCTTTGGCCGCTCCTTTTAGCTTGAGTGGAATGGCCGGATGGTTGGAGGGTGTGTCCATTGATCGCTCAGAAGAGGAGGTGCAGAAGATTTTGTCAGATACTGAGGACTTAGATTTGGATGCTCCTAACAAGTACTTGGCGATGTATAATGAGTTGTTTGTGAAGAAGTATCCTTATGTTTCCAAGGTCCGGAATGCTTGTCACCGCCCGATTGCTGACATTGTGGCTTTGGTGCCCGACCCTGCACCGGAGCATGTCCTCGTGGAAGGATTAGATGAGGGTAAGGGCGGAGAAACCAGTGCTCCTAAGTGAAACTTAGTTATTTTTATTTCTGGATGACTTTTTTGTAATGGATATATTGTCGAACAATGTTATTAGTTGAAGCTTGTAATGCTTAAGGAAATTTGTTTTGGGAATCTATAATTGTTTCATGAAATCGTTAGTCGTTCTTCTTCATGTATCTCTCAGTGTATACATCCATGTATTATATATTTTTTCTTCTTTTTTTTTTACTGTTTTTGGATATGTACCATTTTACGTTTGCTTCGGCCATCTTGTTAAGGTATAATTCGTTCGGTGTATCCGTTCGGTATATGGCAATCTCCTTTTAGATGTGAACCGTTTAAAGTTTTGCCTGGGCAACCCTTTTTGGGTATAAACCGTTCGGCCTTTTCATGGCAATCCTTTTTGGATATAAACCATTTAATATTTTGCCTGGGCAACCCTTTTTGGGTATAAACCGTTCGGCATTTTCACGGCAATCCTTTTTGGATATAAACCGTTTAATATTTTGCCTGGGCAACCCTTTTTGGGTATAAACCGTTCGGCATTTTCATGGCAATCCTTTTTGGATATAAACCATTTAACATTTTGCCTGGGCAACCCTTTTTGGGTATAAACCGTTCGGCATTTTCATGGCAATCCTTTTTGGATATAAACCATTTAATATTTTTCCTGGGCAACCCTTTTTGGGTATAAACCGTTCGGCACTTTCATGGCAATCCTTTTTGGATATAAACCATTTAATATTTTGCCTGGGCAACCCTTTTTGGGTATAAACCGTTCGGCACTTTCATGGCAATCCTTTTTGGATATAAACCATCTTTGAACACTGATCACTTTTCCCCAGAGGTCGCGAGCCTATCGGGGAGATCACTTACTAATTATGTTCAGAAAATAAGACATGCGGAAATTTGCCTCTCCGATATCCGGGGGGCTAATCATTTCATTAGTAACATACGTCAACAATTGCCTCATGGGCTTTTACTATTACAAAGATTTTCCTACAAGAAGCATTTCCTTAGGTTCACTGCGTTCCAAGTGCGGGGGACTTCTTTTCCTTCAGCTGTCTGTAGCTTGTATGAACCATTATCGTATGCCTCTATTACTTGATATGGGCCCTCCCAGTTGGGTCCCAACTTTCCTAAGTCCTCTTTTCTGCTGGCTTCATTCTTTCTGTAGACGAAGTCTCCTACTCTGTGTTTTTCGCCTTTAACCCTTCGATTGTAATACTGCTCCACCTTCTTCTTGTACCTGGCCTCTTCAACGGCCGCTGAGTCCCTTCTTTCTTCCAACAGATCTAGGTTTAAACGCCTCTCCTCTTCACTTCCTTCTTCGGTCATCATCATTGTTCGAAATGTAGGCATGCCAATTTTCGCGGGGATCACAGCTTCGCTTCCGTACGTCAGACTGAACGGCGTTTCACCGTTACTTGTCTTTAAGGATGTCCGATGAGCTCATAAAACGTTTGGCAGCTCATCAACCCATCCGGACCTACTTTTGCCTAGCCTCGTCTTGAAGCCGTGCATTAGACTTTTGTTCGCACGTTCTACCAAACCATTAGCTTGAGGATGTGCTACGGCAGTATTTATCTGTTTGATGTTTAGCTTTTCACACCACCGTTTGAAGGGATCATGGATGAAGTTGTTGCCGTTGTCAGTCACAATTATGTGTGGCAAGCCGAAGCGGCACACAATGTTATTCCACACAAATTTTATGACTTCTTTGCCTGTGGTTTTTGCTAGTGGTTTGGCTTCCATCCACTTTGTAAAGTAGTCGATGGCCACAATGACATACTTGACTTTCCCGGGTGCTTCAGGGAGAGGGCCCAATACATCCATTCCCCATTGGAAGAAAGGCCAAGGTGACATGATAGAAGTCATGAGAGTCTTCGGTAGTTTGGGAACCGGGGAGTGTATTTGGCAGGATTCGCATTTTTGAATGACCTCTCGGGTGTCCCTGTGCATTGTCGGCCAGTAGTATCCTTGTCTGATCAGCTTTGCTACCACGGATCTTGGTCCGGAGTGCATGCCACATGCCCCTTTGTGTACCTCCCTGACCACGTAATTGGCCTGCAGTGGACCCACACACCTCATCATTGGGCCTAAATATGACTTCTTGAACAGTACCCCGTCTTCCATGATGTAATGAGGTATCTTCATCCGCAAGGTTCTTGCTTCGTTTTCGTCGCTAGTCCATTTTCCTTCAGTAATGCACCGGATGATGGGAGACATCCAGTTTTCTTCCTCTTCTTCAACTATCGCTCCAATAACCTTCTCTTCGGTTGATGGTGTTTCCAATACTTCGACGAGTATTTCTTTTGTCAAGTGATCGAATGCAACAGAGGCCAGTTTGCTCAGCACATCGGCCTTTTGATTCTGTGCTCTGGGAATATTTTGTATTCTGAACTGCCTGAAACATCCGATATATTCCTTTGCCTTAGCCAAATACTTGGTCATGCTCTCTTTGTAGGTGGTGAACTCTCCGTTGATTTGACTTGACACTAGGTTGGAGTCTACCTTAGCACTTAGCACCTGGATCTTCATGTCCTTTGCTATCCTCAGTCCGACCAGCAACGCCTCGTATTCTGCCTCGTTATTTGTGCTGGGGAAGTTAAGCCGAAGAGCATACGTGTACTCTGTTTGGTCAGGACTTATCAACACCAAACCTGCTCCGGACCCTTTTTTGTTAGATGCTCCGTCCGTGAACAGTGTCCATTCCTCCTTTGTTGTGGAGACGTTGCATACTTCTTTGCTCTTCTCTTCTCTCCCTGTTTTGCTGACCGGTATCTCGTTTATAAAATCTGCCAGGACCTGGCCCTTGACGGCGTTTCTGGGAATGTAAGTGATCTTGTATGCTCCCAATTCTACCGCATATTTCATCAGCTTCCCCGAAGATTCAGGTTTGTTTAATACATCCCGGATGGGTAGGTCTATGATCACCTTGATGTGATGTGCTTCAAAATACCTCCGGAGTCTTCTAGAGCAGTGTCGTAGTGCTAAAGCTAATTTCTCCAGAGGAGCATAATTTCGCTCGGCGTCGTGGAGCGTTCTGCTAACATAGTGTACCGGCATTTGTTTCCCCTTCCTTTCTACCATTAGAACAGCTCTTATGGCTTCTTCGGCTGCCGCTAGGTACACGAAGAGATCTTCTCCCGCCACCGGGGCCGTTAGATTGGGTAGCTCTAAAATCATACCTTTCATCTTTTGGAACGCCTCTTCGGCCTCCTTGCTCCACCGGTACTCCTTTTGGTTATCTTTCGTGACATTTTTCAAAGTGTTGAAGAAGGGCAACGCTTTCTCAGCCGATCGAGACAGGAACCTGTTCATAGCTGCCAGCTTCCCGCTGAGGCTCTGCATCTCCTTGAGTGTTCTGGGCGATTGCATGTCGGCTATCGCCTTTGTTTTCTTCGGATTAGCTCTTATTCCTTCAGATGTTACGACGTAACCGAGGAATTTTCCTTCTTCCACTCCAAAAGAGCACTTTTTAGGGTTGAGCTTCATGTTGATCCTTCGGAGGTTGTCGAACGTTTCTGCCATGTCAGCCAGCAGCTCTACTTCACTTCTGCTTTTGATTACCATATCATCGACGTATACTTCCAAATTCCTGCCAATTTGCTCCTTAAAACTTGAATCCACCAGTCTTTGGTACGTCGCCCCGGCATTCCTTAGACCGAACGACATTTTGGTGTAGCAAAAGGTTCCATGCTCTGTGTAGAAGGCTGTTTTCTCTTCGTCTTCTTTGGCCATCTGGACTTGGTGGTATCCCTTGTATGCATCGAGAAAACACTTGTACTTGTAACCCATTACAGATTCAATTTTCCAATCGATTTCTGGGAGTGGGTAGTAATCCTTTGGGCACGAAGCATTGATGCTCTTGAAATCCATGCACATTCTCCATGATCCGTCCGGTTTCTTTACCAACACCGGATTGGAAATCCATGTAGGATATTTCACTGCCCGGACTATTCCTGCTTTCAGCCATTCCTCTACTTCGGTGTTGATCGCCTGATTCTTTTCAGCCGAGAAGGTTCTCTTCTTCTGAGCTATTGGTATGTCATTCACATTGACATTTAGCTTGTGTTCTATGACTCGACGGGGGACCCCTGTCATGTCCGCCGGTTGCCAAGCGAATATGTCCTTGTTGTTTTTCAGCAGTTCTACCAATCGCCTCTTGCATTCTTGGGAAAAATTGCTCCCGATAGTGATCATTTGCTCTGGGAATTGGGGGTTTACCATTACTTCTTCTGTTTTATCATTAGACCCTTCTTCGTTCGGAGGGTCTTCTCTCCCCTTACTTTCCGACTCCTTTGTTATGAAATGTCTTTCCAACCTCCTACATTCAGAGATGACTATTGATCTGGTAACCAGGGTTGCCACCCCCCTTGGCGTTGGGAATTTTATCATGGAGTGGATGGTCGAGGGGATCGCCCTTAATTCCCTAATACCTGATCGTCCCAGGATAATGTTATACGGAGAGGGGGATCTTATCACTGCAAACGTCATTACGGCTCGGCGATAGAGGCCATCGTTTCCGAAACACACTTTTAGGTCTATTTTCCCGAGGGGCTTTATCGTCTGGCCTGAAAATCCCACTAGAGGTGTGTTCGTTTCTCTTAGCTTCCCTTTGATTTCTGGACATAGGTTTTGAAAACAGTGTTCGTACATTACTTCCACGGCTGCCCCTGGATCGACATAAACTCTCCTTACGGTGTATCCTTCAACATCTGCTTCGATTATTAGTGGCTCTTCAGAAACGTCCCCCGGCATAACGGGGGGGGGGGGGGGGAAAGCTATAGGAACGTTCATCCAGTCTTCCTCTCGGCAGTTGCTCTTTCGTTTTCTGTCTATTCTTCCTCCGTATACCATGTTTATCACCCTTCCTCTGCCTGGCTGATTTTCTCTGGGTGGGTTTCTTCCCCTTTGCCTCACTTCTTTTAATAAATGATCTAACTTGCCTGTTTCCAAGGCTTTTCTGAGGTGTTCCTTGAGTTGGTAGCAGTCATTGGTGAGATGGCCCTTCTCTCCGTGATAGTCACAGAACTTGTCTAAGTTTTCTCTTCTTGGTGCTCCTCTCAGAGGCGGAGGTGGTGGTAGGTTTAGTTGAAGTTCCGTAGCCAAAATTTCTTTAGGGGCTTTTGAGAGAAGGTTCAAATCTATGGGTCTGGCCTCGTTCCTGTATTGGTTCCTCCTGTAATCACTTCGGTGGTCGTACCTGTAGTTATCAGTCTTTGTCGGGTAGTAGGGATTGTACTGGCTTCGGGACTTTTGCTCCGTCCTCGTGTCTCCTCTTCGTTTGTCGGGGAGGTTTGCTACTCGAGGGGTTCGATCTGGCTGGCTTCCTGTGCATAACCTGCGGTTCCATTCCCCTTTAGGGAGTTCTGTAGTGTTGTAGGCTTCCTCCGAACGTACAAAATCTTCTACCCTCTTCATCATTTCCGTGACTGTTTTGGGGATTCTGTCTGAGAATCGTTTTACCAATTCCGGGCATTTGCTTCCGTTGGTGAATGAGGATATTTGCATTATTTCCGGCACCCCGGGGATGTAGCTAGCTTCGTCGGTCCACCTTTCCTTGAACTCTAGCAGGGTTTCATGAGCCTTCCGCACGATCTTCGTGAGCTCCATCGGGTCTTTTAAACACTTCCTCCTGAGCGCGAATCTCTCTAGGAAGTTATCTCTGAGCTCCTCTCAGCTGTCAATGCTGCCGTTGGGTAATCGCTCGAACCACCCGCTTGCTGGACCGTCCAGAGTTTGCTGGAACATCCAGCACCATACCGGCATTGGCCAACCGCCGTGGTTAGCCGCCCCGGAGAAACGAGTTACATGGTCATCTGGGTCTGAAGATCCGTTGTAGAGTTTTATGTTCTTAGGTAACTCATATCTTGGTCCGGCGAATTCTACTATCCGTCGCGTGAACGGGGACCTGGGGGCATCTCTGTATGGCTTGTGTAGATCTTCCATGACCTGCTTTCCTTTCGGATCTTTCTCCTTTTCTACTATGGTGGGTCCCTCGACTTCATCTCCAAAATCTATCCGTATGGGTTGTAACGGGCTTTTTCATTGGGTGTTATGTTGTTGTATCAATGCCTTCAGCGATGATATGTGGTTTAGTATCTGCTCTTCTAGGTTAGGTGGGTTGCTTCCGGACGGTGTTTCCGTGGAGGTACCCGGGGGTGTTTCGGTGGTAGGACCTGCCATTTTCTAGTGTTGGTAGTTAGAATAGCGGGTCCCACGGATGGCGCCAATTTGTTGAAGTAAAAGTCTGCGATTACTCCAACCAAGCGAATCCTTCGGTAAATCTCCTCGGATTAAACTCGTCGGATCTGTGAACACAAAAACAGCACGCGTTAGCCTCGCCTAGGGTTTTATCCCTAGACCCAGCTCCGGCGTGAGAATGAGTATAATGATATGTCAGAATAATGTGTGTAAAAAGTGGGTGGGAAATAGTCTACCTTGAATGTTGTTGCTTAGCTCCTTTTATAGATGAGGAGCTTTTGTCCTCACCCGAAGGTCACGTGGGCGACAGTGACTCTTTCAGGCGGGAGTTGACTTTACCCTGTTTGGATTCCGTCTGGAACGGGTCAGTAGTTCTAACCGAGATTCCTTTCCTCTTATGCATGGTGATGTCAGGTGTCCGTTAGGCCGAGGATTATGTTTGACCCCTCGGTATATGCTGGTCTAGGTTTGTTTCGTCTAAGTTGGTTTGCATGCTTTATCCGGAGGATTGCATAATGTGCCGGGCAGTTTTACTGATCTGCCGGGGAGTTAGGTTATCCGGCGGTTTACTGATCTGCCGGGGAGTTGTATGTCGGGACATACGCCAACAGTATAGGTGAGACTTATTTTGTAATGTTAAGAGCTAAATTTGATCTTGAGGAATGAACCGTATGCATTTTTATTATTACGTATTATTTTTTTTTTCCATTTATGAGCTTTTTGATAAACTCAAGTTGATTAGCTAATAAGTCGGAAAACCAACTTATTAGATCTTCTTTGTTAAATGAGGTTTAAAAGTAGAATTCGACAATGTCAGACACCTTTGATAGAAAATTATTTGCTATCGAATTCAGCAATCAAAATAATAAGACATAAAAACTTACATGATAAATTTATACAAACATTAGTCTATCTTTTACGAATGTAATTCAAAATACTCTTTCCGTTTCAAATAATTGTTTATCGACAAACATCACACAATTTTAAAAAAATGTCATTATTACAATTTTCTTTTTCATGCTTGTGCAGAATAATACTTTTACCCAAAATTAATTAATGTATAACTTTTTTAAAATTTGTAATAATAACCTCAAATAAAAATAAAATAATAAACTTGATCTAAATTTTTTATTTAATTTTTAAAGTGGACAAACATAATTTTAAAACTCAGAAAATACATCATAAATTTTGATGTTACAAGATCAAAATATTTTATTGATAAAATACCAAAAAGGGCCCAAATATGTGTTTTGTACTTTTATACACACCCCAAAGCATTTTATTCCTCTTCGTCACCTTTCATTAATTATTCCTTCAGCGTAAATTAAGCACCATAACCAATTTGAAACTATTTTTATATTAACTATAATTCATTTTTGGCTCAATGCACTTTACTCCCTATAATTTTGTTTTAATTCACTTTGAGTTTCAAACTTCTATGCTAATATTTGGAAGATAGGACCATTAATAAAGTTATAATGGGAACAAATGAACTTTTGGCACTTGAAAAGTACCTTTTATATGTAAAAAAAGAAAAATGGAACTACTTTTTATCCGTTGGAAACAAGAAAGAACATGGCGATTGTGTATTAAAATTCTTGTAACGAATGTGTTTTTTCTCGCTAAAAAGATAAGGTAGTCAGACACGCATAATTGTTTGTATTTTTAATAATAATTGTCTATTTTATGAACACTTCTCAACCGATTCACCGTACCACCACTTATGCTTGTTTTTTGTTTCTTAAACGTAGCTACTCAGGATATGTTTAGCAAAACGCAAAAATAAATTGGATTGTTGTTTGTGAGAAAGAAATATACTTCAAAAATTATACGTTAGACTAGAGGTAGTGGCTGCCACATTCCCACCTTCCACCTGAACGTCACGTCACTATTCAGCTCTCCTCATTTTCTCTCACATTTTACCAGCAATTGTCACCACTCCCTCAACTTTCATTAAAATACTCAATTTATACAACCATACACCGTAAAATACCTCACACATACTCACAAATTAAATAAATAACAATAAAAATTGTGAGTCAGCTCACATTTCACCTCTTTCTTTTCCTTTACCTCACGCGCGAGGTTTGCATTGTGTAGTACGTTGACGCGTGAGAGTACCTCACGAGTGATGGGTCACCTCCTTACACAAATTATAAGCTTATGCAACAACTAAAAGACAAACCAATATGAAAAATGACAAAAACAAAATGGTGTAAAGGTGTTTAGGGTGCGTTTAGTTGAGGGAAAACACCCTTATTTTCCACAAAATGTTTTGTGGAAAACAAGGAAAATAGAGATCGCGTTCAAATTATCATTTTCCAACAAAATGTTTTGCAAAACACAAAATCCCCTATTCCTAATCTAACAAGGAAAATTAGAAAACAAATTTTAGTTGTTTTCCTTGTTTTCCTTTGTAACCCCCAACCCTCTCTCCCCTTCTTCAAAATAGAAAATACAAATATTAACTAAACGCATTTTCTATATTTTCAAGTGTTTTGTGGAGATAAATTTCCCATCCAAATTTTTACAAAACCAGAGATAGAAAACAAGAGAATTTTTTCTCCAACTAAACGCACCCTTAGTATTTGGACATAATCTTGCCCACGTGATAAAACACAAGTTTATTGTTTGTTGTTTCTTGTTCATGTAACATTTTTATATATTCCCTCATTTGCCATTTTTTTTTTGAAGATAAATTTCATTCAAAAAGAGCTACGGTCGGACCTCAAAACAAAGAACACCGAGCAAACAAACGAGATTACATCAAGACTAGCGGGTATTTACACCATACATTCCAATCTATACCTTTCCATATAGTTCTATTCCGAAACCAAAAATACGAAGTCATTTTAATGCTTTCCACCACTTCAATAGCTCGACGCCGTTTGCCTTTGAAAATTCTATCATTACGTTCATTCCATATCGCCCACAAAGTAGTAAAGACAATACCTCTCAATATGTATCTCGAATGCTTTGATGTCGCTTGTAAGTTAGCTATCTTCAAAAAATCAGACACATCGAAAGCAAAAATAGGAGGAAGACGGCACCAAGACTCAACCTGGGACCAAATCTCTGCAACGAAAACACATCACTTTAAATTAATGTACTCTACATTTTACACACATCACTTTTTAAGTGATAATGAAGTAAGATTTTATCCGATAATTTTACGGAGTTTGAATTCACTTACGCACAAACTATAATAAGTAACACTATTAAGAGGAGACGCCAATTTACAAACCACATATTTTTAAACACTACCTAACCAAAGTCGACTCTAATCTACCGGTAGTTTGTTACGTAATCTTTATAGAATTAGCATTGTTCGACTAAAAAAACCCAGCTTAAATCTTTGTATTAAATACAATCTAATGTTACATCTACATGAAATAGCAACGAACTATATTCCAAATTATACTTTTGTTAACTTTAAGTTGTTATGTGCAAGAATAATAACTTGTACATGTTCATATGTACCATCATCTATTAGTAGATTACTAAACTTTACTATTGTAAAAATAAAAATAAAAAATCACATACATAGCGTCGAATCCGTAACTAAGGTAGTGTTTGATAATGACTTAAAGAGTCTTAATTGTAAAATAGCTAAGTTAATTAAGTCACTAATTGAGTGTTTGTTTGGTGCTTAATTTAAATGGATGACTTCTTAGAAAAAACCATGAGAGTGAGGGTCTCTATATTAAGTCATCACTTTTATCATACTTTTACATATTTACCCTTCCACTTCTTAACATTTAATCAACACTTATTTCAAATAAAAGGGTATAACAATAATTTTTTTTAATTCAGACACTTTATTCAACACACAAAACAAACAACCATTTAGTCATTTACAAACAGACAGCATATATCCAGACAGACACTTTAATTTAACATGACTTAATATAAAAACTAAACAAACAGGCCCTAAATCTTATAAACTGTATTTTATTTAAACCAAAGAAGATTCGTAGCACAAAAAATTAAGAACTATATGCATCTCATAAAAAAAATTGGTGTATTTGACATACATTTACACTACATAAATTTTCACGTAGTTCATGGGTACTCTCACAAACCTCTATCGACTGTTGATATGTGGTGTACTTATAATTCTTGTTTACACACTTTGAATTGGGTACCCGTTTCCTTCATTTCCTCATTTCCGCTAGGTATGGATATCTTGTATTTTACATATCTATATGATCGAGTTTTCGGGTTTTCAAAATAATGTGAAGAGAAGTGTTTATTTTGTCAGTTATTCTCAATTCTCAAGTCCTTTTTTTTTTTTTTTTTTTTTTTTTTTTTTTTTTTTTTTTTTTTTAAGTATAAGTAAAGAAATATAAAATAAACATTTTCAAATTGATTAAAAAAAAAATTTTACTTCAAAATCAACCAAATTACTTTTTTCTAGTTCTTTTCCTTTTTCTTTTCTTCGTGAGATATACTCAAGAACACAATGTTAAACATTTACATCTTACTTTATCTACTTTTTACATTGCTAACTAGGCTGAGCATCCCGTCAAAACTGAACTGAATAAAAACCGACTTTAGGAAAGACATGAACCTAGAACCAAACCGAAGTGACTTGATTCGGTTTATATGGCTCAGGTGCATTTTCCTCGGTTTTAGCTTCAAACCGAACCAAACCGATCCTATCAGAAACCGAAAATCATAAATATGTAAAACCGAAAACCAAACCAAATGTAATTGGTTCGGTTTCAATCAAACCGGTCCGGCTCGATTTTTCGGTTTGATTCGGTTTTCGATCTGTTCCGCTGCTAACACAACTTTATAAAAACTAACCAAATCTCAAAGGACCAAATTGCAAACATCCTCCCCTCCCCTCACCTCCAAGTCGTCTCCTCCACTCTGTCAACATTCATTCACACCACCACCCCCACACCATCTTTCTCTCTCTAAAAAACCCCAACTTTCTCTCTCTAAAAAACCCAACCCCAAATCCATCCAATTAATGTAACCCCATCTCAATTTACCAAAATGCCGTTCAGCAGATACCAAATACGGAACGAGTTCAGCTTAGCTGATCCAGAGCTTTATAAATCGGCAGATAAAGATGACCCTGAAGCGTTGCTTGAAGGTGTGGCTATGGCGGGGCTTGTTGGTGTTCTTCGTCAGCTTGGTGATTTAGCTGAGTAAGCTTTTTTACTTTTTTTTTTTTAATTTTTTTTTAGGGTTTATTTGATCTCGAGTTTTATATTTTATAAGCCTCAATTTTTCGCGAAAAGTAGGAAAGAGAAAGCTGTAGTAATTAATGTTATATTTTGGTGTGGTTTGGCTAAGGGGGTGTTTGTTTTAAGCTTATTTTTGGGCTTATTATTAGCTTATTTGATCTTGGTTTATATCTCATAAGTCTCGAAATAAGCCGGAAAATTCGGGCTTGTATTTTATAAGCCTCAATTTTTCGGCGAAAAGTAGGAAAGAGAAAGGTGTAGTAATTAATGATTTATATTGATGATGATGATTTGTGTTTATTTAATTAGTGGATTGATTTATGTTTTAGGGGGTGTTTGTTTCGCCTTATATAGCCGGCTTATGGCTTATTTGGTTTTGGGCTTTATGTTTCATAAGCTCACTTTTTGCGGCTTATTTTGAAACTTTTCGGCTTATATAAGTTTATTATGTCATAATAAACTTATACAAGTTTCAAAACAAGCCATAAAAAGTGAGCTTATGAAACGTAAGCCGAAAACCAAATAAGCTATAAGCTAGCTACATAAGCCGAAACAAACACCCCCTTATATGTGTGCTAATTCCAGCTTATTTTGAGACTTGGGGATTATGTAATTTAAGCAGAAAAATAAATAAGCTCATAAGCCCACATATAAGCCGAAACAAACACCCCCTTTAAGGCAAACAGCGCAAAAAGGTTGCGTTTAGTTAGATCAAATATTTTTGAGAATTTTATATTTTAGAGTAGAAAAAGGTTTTTCTATTATGTAACTAATTATTAAAGAAGTGGGATTTATGCTACATTTTTCGCTAAATTTCGGCTAAACTTCTCGTTTTTCTAAACACGTTTTCTAAATTTTTAACACTATCATACCTTTTTTTTTTTTTTTTTTTTTTTTTTTTTTTTTTTTAGAAAGCCGAGATTGAATATTAAAAAAAATTACAAATTTTTGAGAAAATCTCATTTCTCAAATTTTAACTAAAAATCTGAAATGTCCGATTTACCCTTCTCTAATTTCTTTCTCACTAGAAAATGAAAAATGTACTAACACCATCTAAACGGAGTTTAAAAGTTTTTTAGTCGAAGGTAATGTATGTGATTATGGAGAAAAATCATGGTGTGGTTTTGAAGGTGGTCCCCAGGATAGTAGCTTAGCAGTTAGAGAAATGCACCTATAATGGGGTCTGGGGGTTTAAATCTCGGACCCACGTCTGTCTATGGTTAGCGCGATGATAGCTTAGGGTTTGTAAATCGAAGATTTGTGTGAATGACTTGAGGTGATTTTGAGTGATTGTTAAGTTTGGGTTTATTTAATTTGTGAATTGGATAGGTGTATATAAATGTGAATTAATATAGGCTGTGTATTGATTTCGTTATCAGATTGAGATTATTTAAGAAAGTGTAGAATTTAAGGTAATGTATTTAAGTCCGCGTGATGGTAATCCAATGGTGAGGGACATGCGGAGGTAATGGGTTAAAATCCTGTCCTGGTGCCCCTTTAATTATATGTTGTTACGCGATTTACCTCTCGCATATCGACCGTGTACCGATTGGTGGGCCCTGCTTTTTTATGTTTGATTCTGTTGGAATCAGTGAGAAAGTTATGTGATTTGTGGCTCGTGAGGTTGATTTACGTTTGATTGTGTTGATGGATTAAGAATGTATTTTTGCTAGATTAGGATGGAGTATAAGTTGAGTAAAGTGCTTGCATATTTCTTTACTGGATTTGTAATGTATGGTTGTTACGTTTAGGTAGGTTTGATTTATCAGATTTTAGCAAGTTGCACAAACTTTGGACTGTATTGTTTAGGATGGTAGTGAGAGCTTTCTGTGCGCAACGTCGTTTATTGTAAACTTCAAAGAAAGGGCTAGACAGTAATGACCTTTCTTCCCTAATTTTTAGTACGTTTATTGTTATAGACTTATGGGAAATTAGTACATACATAACTAGCCAATCGGCGTTATAAAATGTACCCGTTTGATAGTTAAAGTATGTCGATACTTCATAATTTATTATGATGCATTGTCATATGATATTGTTTTGACGAAAAAACTTGCCTCCAATATCTGAAGGTTTGCAGCCGAGATTTTCCATGGTTTGCATGAAGAAGTGATGGTGACTGCCGCTAGGGGCCATGGTCTACTGGTGCGTGTTCAACAGGTTGAGGCAGATTTCCCTGCGATTGAAAGGGCATTCCTTTCACAAACTGGCCATTCAGCATTCTTCTCCAGTTCAGGTTGGAATCATATTTTGCCCAGCCGTTATAACTTACTATAGTCCATATTAGACTCTATATTCAGCGCATATCACTTTTGCTGTATATTCCAATCGTTTATTCATAAAGAATGTAGAAGCTTATTAGATAAATTACTGCCCTTCTTTATACACATATGATTTGGCGACAAACTATAGTAGGATTAGAATTATTTAAGCTTCTTGTCAGAAATAACTAGAACTACTTGAGCATCACAAGGAATGTAATCTAAGCCCTCTTACCTAAGTGTTGATTGCTTCAAACATGGGGAAACCTATCGCATTTACTCGTTAAGCAGTTATGGCTTAGGGATGATGTAAATTACACGGAGTATGCAAATAGCGAAAACCATTATTGGATCTGTAGCAAGAAAATGGGCAAAAGACTAATTGAATATATCTAGCAAATAAAATATGCAATAGGCTAAAGGAACCTAAATTCTGTGTTATCGAAGAAGACCTATACTCGCGCCCATTCTAGCGATTAACTTGATGCATAGAGCTTTCTAATATAATATGTTACTATCAGTTAGTCGTGTGATCGTCATCATCAGTTTTTCCCCCTTCCTGATAAAACGATGGGCTGATCTATTTGCAGCATGCTGTACTTTAACGTTTATGAACCATTTTATGTAGCATTTTGTTTTTTCCAAATGAAATTTTTGGTTATATGAGCAATTACTGAGTATCGCTATTGATCTTACAGGTATTAGTTGGCATCCAAATCTCCAAACAGAGCAGAATCTTATCACCAAGGGAGATTTGCCTCGGTTTGTCATGGATTCTTACGAAGAATCTCGTGGGCCGCCTCGTTTGTTTCTTCTAGACAAGTATGAAACTCTATATTTCTTTCCATATACTCCCTCCATCTCTTAATTGTAGCTGAAAATCCATTATTAACTTTGATTGATTGATTTATGATGTACTTGCTATTTATTCCCTGCTAAGAACTTAAGATATTTGATTATTATATCACTAAGTTGAGGCTAAAAAGTAACACATTTGACACTTGATGGATATTGTGGACTCTGGTTTCGGGATGGAAGTACTTGAAGTGTTTCACTTAACTTGCAGGCATTACTAATTAATGTTGCTTTCGACAGGTTTGACGTTGCTGGGGCTGGAGCATGCTTAAAACGTTACACAGATCCATCATTTTATAAAGTGGAAGCATCATCATTTGAAATGATGAGTGCTGAAGTTCAAAGGGACAAGAAAATACGCAAGATAAAGGTTAGTTGATGAAGTGAATAAATACAGATGTTAATTTTCATTCTTGCTTTTTTTTTTTTTTTTTTTTTTTTTTTTTTTTTAACTTTATCATATCTTAACAGAAGAAGGGATCACGATTGAAAAATGGGGAGACGCCTGAGGCTTTCCAATCATCACATGTCAAGTAGGTTTCTAATTCATCAAATTTTCATAGAAAAGATAATTCGTTTTCAGTTTCGGCATTAACTTCCTTTCATTTGCAATACTGCAGACTCCATCAATTACTTCTGGAGGAGCGTGTGCAAAATGGTGCAAGTGAACCTGCACGTCGCGTGAAGTTGAAGAAACGGGATATCAAGTTTCCATTCGACACGGAAACTGGAAAAGGTTACATGGAAAAGCTGTTAAACTCTCCACCACAGGATAAACTTGTCCATGAAGTACCCATGGTTTCGTCACCTCTTAGATTACCTTCCAATATTTCTCGTGAACCACAACTTGAAACACTCGGGGATAGAATGGTGAATTCACCATTAGGCTCGCCCAGGCATAATGGTAGTCGATATGAATCTCCAATGGTGGATAAGACGGTCTCTATGGAGCACATAAATAACGGGCATGAAAATTCGAGTATTGATTTGCAAGCAGATGGTATTGAAGAGAAACACATATCGGTTAATGAGGAGCACAAAGCAGATGGAGTTGAAGAAGGTTACGAATCAGATGACGTGGCAAGTGAGACTGACAACTACATGGATGCTCTTGCTACCATGGAATCGGAAGTTGAAACAGATGTCGAACTTAGAGCTAACTCTGATCCAAGCATAAAACGTGAAAACATTTCTGATACACATATTGAACAGCTTCAATCACAGTTTTCAGATTCTCTATCTGCGTCAGAGGATGAGAGTAGCTCAATGAAGAATAAAATAACAAGTTTTTCGTATTCTGATACAAGCAGTTCAGTTGGCAACATGTCACCCCGTGGTGTCAATTCTCCTCATGCCTTTGCATCTACTGAAATTCCGTTCCGTCCCCGAGCTGCACCCCAACAAGCCTCTGATAATAGCACTGAGGTGAGTGATAAAGCAGCTTTGCCTGTGGATCAAGGAGTAATATCTAAAGAAAGTACTTCCAAAGAATCAGATTTGAGTGAACTGTCATCAAACAATTGTGTAGATGTTAGTAGTCCTAAGAAAAACGAAGAAAGTGAAAATGACTTGGAAGACATCGTAGCCTCTACATCTGAGCTTGATGATGTTCATTCCTCTACAATTGATAATGAGAACGATATTTCCAATATTAGCCTTGTGACTTCACACGTGGTAGAGCAGCCTTCGTGTCCCACCTTGGACGAACCTGAAATTGATGATGGAGACGGGAATCCTGATGAAGAGATGGCATATAGTCCTGATAATTGTTCTATATCCAAACGGGAGCTAGCAGATGATTTTCTTGAGAGTAAATCTGTTCCGAAAGAAGCTGGAGTTCCATATTCTTGTGAGGATGCAACAGAGTTACGAGATAAAGAATCAGTATCGGTTGACTCTGTCTGCGATCCTGCTGATGATAGAATTGGAGTCAACGATCTTCCTACTCTAGAGGGCGAAACTGAATTAAAGGAGAGAGAAGCCGAATCAGTAAATTTAGAAAGTAAAGATTTGACACCTGTTTTTGTCCCTGCTGATGTCGACAATAGTGAAAGCAAGGGTCTCGAGGTGGATTCCGGGGAATCAGAAACCGAAGATGTCTCTTGTGATGTGGACGAGAATGAAGACAATGGTCTTTTTACTACTGAGAATGGGTTGGTTATTAATGAGTCTGTTCAAAAGGATTCTACTGAGCACTCACTTATTTCTCCAGAATTGGATTCCGTTCCTTCTGCATATCACGAGCACTCAAACATAGATGATCTTGATGATGCATCTATAGAGAAGGAAGTGATTGAATCTGGTGAAAAGAAGGAATCGAGTGAGCAACCAATTGTCTCTTCTGAGCTTGACTCGATTCCTTCTGTATCTTATGATCGTTTACAAGATCTTAATAGCATTCCTATATCATCCCCGCCTACCTGTGTCGATCTGAATGAAAATGATGTAGATACCCCATCTACAAATTCAAAAATCACGCAGGATGAAAACATTCTTGTTACTGAGAAAACGGATCAAATTGGAGTGCAAGTGGATATTTCACCTGATGAGTTTCTACCTGACAACAATGTACTTACTGATGAATCTAATGCCCAATTTCTGGGCAGTGCTCCTGACTCTCCTGTGTCAGCAGAAGCCCAGCATTCTAAATCTTCAAATCTCGTCGACCAAAATGAAGTATCTAAATCTCTGAACCAAGTTGATCACATTGGTCAACTTGAATGTGCATCATCTATCACGAGTCACCCCGATTCTATAGAAGAAATGGCTGACCAATCTCATATACAATCACTTCAGTTGGAGACTGTAGATTCTGAGCCTTACCCAGTGAACCATGCAACAATTCTAGAACCGTCAATGGCGGACTTGCCGCAATTAAGCAGCCATGACAACCTTCCTGGTTTCATGCTTCCGCAGTTGGCTCCAATCAACATAGAAGAGATGCCACCATTACCACCTCTTCCACCTATGCAATGGAGGACGGGAAAGCTTCAGAATACTTCTGTGAGTACAATGCCAGATGGCGGTCTACATGGCTTCAGTAACTTCCCATCACCTTTTCCACCAATTGAAACTCCCCCTTCACTAGATCAGAATGGAAATATAACAAACGAAAAATCTGATAATGGTTATGAAGACATGGAAAGTTCCAGTACTGAGTTACCAACTGAGCCAAGTGTAAACACAGAGGAAGTTGCAGAAAGGATTGTTCCACAACCACCATCTAATACTGAGCCAAGTGTAAACACAGTGGAAGATGCAGAAAGGATTGTTCCACAACCACCATCTGATACCGAGCCAAGTGTACACACAGAGAAAGCTGCAGAAAGGATTGTTCCACAACCACCGTCTGATACTGAGCCAATTGCAAAAACAGAGGAAGCTGCAGAAAGGATTGTACCACAACCACCATCTGATAAAGAGCGACCTCCATATGTGTTTCCTACTGAACGCGAAATTATTAGGCCATCAAGCACATCTTCACTTCCTCTAGTTGATGATGAAAGACCAAACGGCATCCGCCCTATGAAGATTCAACGACCTCGTACCCCTCTCATTGATGCAGTTGCTGCTCATGACAAAAGCAAGGTAAAGTTGATAATTCTCTCAGTGATCTGAATTCGTTAAAATGGTTCAGGTAAAAAAAAACTGGCGGGTGGGGTTGAGTTTTATAAATATTTATTATTTAATGTGCTAAATATGATTGCAAAAACTATGCTATCACAAATGATTTTTCTGTTTCTAATAAAAGTGTTTTAGGAGCTGTTTTTCGTTAAATTTTTCTAATTGACTTCCTACCTGTTTGATAAATCTATTTGGCTCGCTATGAGTCTATATGAGTATGTGACACAAAATAAAAAATGGAATATGAAACTGATATAAAAGGAATGACACTTGTTGTTTTGCAGTTGAGGAAGGTCTCAGAACGAGCAATGCCTCCGATACAAAAGGAAGAGGAAAGAGGCACGTTATTGGAACAGATACGGTTAAAGGTACAAATTATCAATCCTTATTTCCTTGTTTTCATCACTTTTAAAATTGTTCCATTTAGTTGCATCTGTAACATAATTGTTACAAAAGTTAACATATGATCACCGGAAACCGGTGAGTCGGTGACTTGTCTAGATGTAACAAAATGGGTGTTAGATGGGTCGGGTAATGGGTCGAAACTGATTCGAGTTAGAATGGGAAATTTTTTATTCCTGATCCAGGAGCATGTTTTTGTGTATGTACTTTTTTCTAAAATAAAAAGAAGGATTTAGAAGGTTTAATTAACCACCACCAAGGTGGTCTAGTGGTTAGGCACCCTGATGTACAAGAGGTCTCAGGTTCAAACCTCACTAGGTACACATCTTGGAGGTGGCCAGGGAAAGGGTCGGAAACGGTCCACGGGAAAAACCTTGTCTATTTACCCGTTTAAGAAGGTTTTATTTAATTTATATACACATACGCTTGAGGCTACTTTTGACCCAGTTTATTTTCCGTTTCCGTATTTAGCTACAATTGTTAGTATTACTGATTTGACGCATTTTAGATAAGAGTATAAGCTTAGATTGACCCAGTTATGAGTAAACTGGTTAAAAAATTCCATCTTACAGTTGACATACTTGCTCTATACCATGTGTAATAATGTTTTCTACATCACGCATATTGCTCATCTTTTCTTTTTTACACAATAATAACGATTTGCTTTGGTTATACCAGTCCTTCAACTTGAAACCAGCAGTCCAGACTAGGCCTAGCATTCAGGGTCCTGCAACCAATTTGAGGGTAGCTGCCATTTTAGAGAAAGCAAATGCAATTCGCCAAACAGTTGCCGGAAGTGATGATGATTCTGACAACGATGATAGCTGGAGTGATTCGTAAAAACATCAACTTGATGCAAAGTACGAAGACTTCACACGCCATTGTAGTTATTACCTTTTTGTTTTGTTATTATGGTCTTGAGTCCCATTCGATAGGAAGTTTCAGTAAGCTGTATTATATGCCTGTTCTATTACAATATCGTGTATAGATATATTTTTTACTCTCTGGTACTATGATTTTCCTGGTTTGTTCTTCCTGTGTATGTTACACGGGATATATATTCAATAGGTGCGAATGTGTAAGTTATCACATACGGTGGTTTTATACGGATGTTAAGGTAACGCCATCCAAGTAGATGCATGATTGTGTGTTAAAAGGCTATATATATTGTATGATTTGAGATAATGAGATTACATCTTCTGTTCGACGCTTGGGTTTGGATGCCCACGTATCGTTCAAACCTTTGATGTATAAGTGACTATATGTTGCTTTGTTTAGTTCATATAATTTAAGTTTTGTTGATTTGCAAATAATAGTTATCAGCAATTTAGCATTTTTTTTTTGTCTGTAACAGTCATAATTTTTTTAACTTGTATTTACAATGCATATGATCTAAACTTAAAAATCCCTTGTTTAGCCCTAGACGCAGGTGGGATGTCCGAATTTCCTGTTTCCAGTTCATCCTTGTATAACAACACCGGTGTCTCGAGTGGCAGAGGAGATAACAGTCTCAAAGCTCTTCCTAACATGATGAACACCAACAAGATGATAATTGAGGATGAATGGTCCGACAAAAAAGGATGTATTTGGCAGCGTGGAGAAAATAAAAGAAGGTGAAGCCAGAATGTTTCAGACCAAAGCGGATGAAGCAACAAGGGAAGACGGGGGGTATAAGAGGATGGATGATCAGGACCCATATCGAGAAGTTGGATGAAGTGTATACAGAAAAAGATAACCAAATTAAATCTGCACGAAACTTGTGAAAACTCGATTTGACAGATAGAAACCCTTATGTCTCATTCTCCGTTGTTTACGGGTGGTTGTTAATCATATTTGTCGTAAAAAAAAAAAAAAAGAAACATTGTTGTTTCAGGTTTAAATTCTTTTATTTTTAAAAAGTGGTTCAGTCACATTCAGTTAAACAACTTATTACCGGATGCTAGACCAAGAATCAAACTAGGATCTCGAGTTTATAATTTTATGAGCAATGACCTAACCAACAAAATTGCAACAAATATAAACATAACTCGGATAAAATAATAAACTAACGATATCTAATCCCATCTTTCACGGCGGTATGGAGGAAGGGAGATGTAGATAGTCTTACTCCTACCCAAAGGTAGAGAGGCTGCTTCCAGAGGACCTCCGACCATTTTTGCACGGAGTGAGGATCGAACTCTCGCCTTTGTCTCCAAAAGAGAGTGCTTGTTTGAAACATTTTGTCAAATCATGGTCATTTTGTATCATCTCATCATCATTTGAAACATTTTGCATAATCACATCATCATGACAGAGTTCACAAGCTTCATATGAAGGCGCGTCTTTTAAGCAGTGATCAATGTTCTTCTCTAGCCAATTCAATCGCCTCTCAAAAGTCAGCACTGCAGCATGCATAGTCCTAACATCTAGTTGAGCCACTCTTGCACAAGAACGTAATAAAATGTAATAATCCGCATGGGCAGCATAAACATATATCCCATCACCCTTTTTCCTTGTGTAATGTAGGTAATCGAGTCTTTTGACTCTGCTCCTCGGAGGGATATAGCAAAATCTGTTCTCTTCCATGTTTGATATCATTCGTTGTATTGCTCTTTCTTTGTAAGACCCCTTAGAGACATTGCAAGTTTTAGGTTTCTTGATCCTGTTCGCCTTGATTTTAGATGAATCTCGAGGTCTCTTGTGGGGACTCGTGAAGAGTGTGCCAGATAGTTTATGTTCCTAAAACAAATCACCAAAACCAAAATAAGCAAAGGCAAAATTCGTCGAAAATTCCTTACACGTCGACAAAATAAAGAGAAACAAAATAATACCTCTTCTTTCTTTTGGTAAAAATCCCAAATGTCCTCCATTAGCATGTTTTCCTCATGTTCCTCGAACGACAGTTCCAGATCAGCAAAAACAACGTCCTTACAATATTCAAGATACTTCTCCAAATCCTTACCATGATCTACCAAAAACAAAAACTGACAACATTAATCATATAAAACAACTCTCGATGTATTAACAGCATTTCAGAGATTGTATAGGGAATTACTAACGGCTTACCACTTGTATCAATGAGCTTGTTGTATTTCGAATGAAGTACATGTAAAATATCAGTAGCATCCAAGTTGGATTGTTTTTGTAGCAGCTTATTATCATAAGGCTCTGTAAAAGAAATCCCGGAGGATTGGCTGCTGCTGGTACAAGGCTCTGAAATATCACGATTTACATCCACATTGCATTCAAATTGCGCCTCTTCGTCTTTACCATCCAGAGACATCTCCCACTTCCCAAAACCATGTATGTTGTACAGAATCCTAATTGCAACTATAAGTATTGACATCACAAACGAACGTGTAGGAAGCCTAAACTCGTTAGCCGACAGCCACAGCTCAGATGGCATAGACCACTCATATATACGGCAAGCATGAGGGAGAATAGTCTCAACTGGAAGAGATAGCTCTCTTAGATAACGGGATGCAATTGCATAGAAGTTGACTGGAGGTAATTCCAATCGTATAGAATTAGCAAGAGAAGCTGCTAATGCTTCCATCTTTTGTACTGTAATAGCATGTATGGGTCTGAACATACGGTTTGAACTTAGTGGACAGGCATTAGTAGGGGGTCCGATTTGTTCATGGATTTCAACAAAAGCAGCAAAATAGGGAAGCTTTCCTTCAAGTGTCCACTTGATTATATCTGTTGACAAGATTGGCTCGCGCGCCAAATGACACACCAAGAAAGAAATTACTAATGAGTGCCATAAAGGTATTGTCTTCCTAACATATCGGTACCATGTCATTAAAGATCCTTTATCAACACCTTTAGTTTCCCCTGAAATTTGATAAGTATGCCGATTAACAAGAGTGTCAAACTTATCTGAAAAGTCAATAGAACAATACGCAATCCCGCTAGATCATACCCCTACCTAAGGTAAAACACTAGAGAAAACAGCATATATAATTGTAAAAATTTAGAGTATATAAATACCTTGTACTTGAGATTCTGATTCATTAATAACCTCCTTGGCCCGGTCATCAGCGAATACCCCCGATGATGCCACAAATTTCGACCAAATGGGCTCCACCAGGTCAAGAATTACGGGGGACACGTTGAACTTATCAACCAAAGCCTTGATCTGCAGTTGAAGCATTATCTGTACCCCCATCACATATCTCATCTTAATTTCTGAGTAGTAATCTTCATCACACAAAGTTCTAGATTCTCCTCCGCCAGCGGGTTTGGTGGGACCGCGACCATCATCACATGCTGCTTCAGCATTATCCTCTTGGGTTTGCAGATGATGCAAGAATTGTGAAGGGGGTTGGGATTGCGAGAGTTGTTCGGTTTTAACAGCACGTACAACGTGCCTTTTAGCAAAGCCACGTACATTCTCTTGGGTTGGAATCCTGTCATCATTTTCAGCAGCAGTGTGCATGATTCTGTTTTCTTCTTGAACGCCACAATTCTTGCAGAAATACATGCCTTCATGGCACTCAAACTCCAAAGGGCAAAAGTTTTTGCATATCAACCACAATCCATCAGTCATCTCTGCAGGTATTAGGGCCGTTTGGTTTGTAGACGGGTTAAGAATTTGGATTTGGATTCGAAAACAATAGTATTTTATACAATATTTTAAGATTTAAAAGTAAATAAATAAATACTTGTTACACAATTATCAAGACTAAAAGAGCGAGCCTGACTTATTTTTCAAAACCAACCCATCCCATTGGGTTTTACGAAAGGTAGATATTTGGATGTCAATAACATGCAGGCCGGATGCCAAGCAGAGTATACCAAACGTGTAAAATGAGTCCAAATCCTAATATGCTAGTCAAAACCCCCGAACCAAACTGCCCTTAGATGTAATGCCTGTAAAAAGCTGCACACTGTAATCAATGAAAACCTTGAACTGCTGTACTTAAGATAAACCTAAATAAATGCATTAGACAACTGCCACAATCATAATTATATGATATCAAAAAAGACGCAGCATGATCACGAACTGTAATAATTAGAAGATATGCTACTGTACTTAAGATAAACCTAAATAAACTACTTTTTTTCATAGCATACGTACAATGTAAGGTGGACTTATTCACTTAAATATCCTTATCGGCATATCGTTATCGCTGTGGGATATTTCAATTCATGTGCATTTTTGAGGCCACGGACATTCACTATCATGTGTAATAATGATGCAATTACTTGATTCATATCACGGAAATGCATACTTTAAATGCTAATGTATGTTACACTGTGCTTTGCTACAACACAATTTATAATTAAAAACAGTAGCTATGAGTTGATGCTTAGAGCAGGCTTGAGGTTTATAAGGATGATGTATAAAGTTCATGCAGGAAAGTATATCATCAACTGCTCTGGTATACTTAATTTACGTTGCAAAGTGCGTGGTATTTATGCATACATATTAGGGCAGAAATAGCAATATATTTCAGAAATAACTAGAGGGGTCATGACTAAAACGTACTGTATTAACCTAGGTTAACAGTATCGATTAATGTAAAATTACTATTGATAAAAGATATGATAAAGTAATCATGAACTTAAGCACACATGTCGTATCGCTTAAGGTTGATCAGTTGATGTGTGGTCGGTGAGTAGTTGGAGAAAAAGACTGGATGAGAGGTTAAACCCTTAAAATTCAGCTTCAAGAAATTAGACAATTTGCGTTGAACAATTTGACTCGGTTTCAAGGGTGTGTTTATTTGGCAAGTTTTACGATAGAGGCTATGATAAGTTGCAGGACACCCCAACTCAAAGCTTTCAAAACTCCTTGTATAGTATTTCTCAATTATTTGATCGCAGAATCGACATTGTGCCCTAACTTGATAAAGAAAACAGGAAACTTTGTTATAAAACAAGAAGCTGCAGCAACTTTGGAAGACATAACAACCGCATTCAGCTCCACCAAAAATCGTCTTATGTATCATCATGCATGCAGAACACAAGAATGACAACTGCTTTTCGTTCAACCTCACGTTTCCTTACCCTAGCTCAAAACACTCAACTTAGCATGAATTCTGCTCATTTTGCAATTCCACGTTCTTAGAAGCGCCCTCTACGTTCTACTAGTAACTAATTGTATGCCCTAGCCTCCTTCTATACTCATTAGTAACCCATAAACGTAATCTATATGAACGGATGCACTGCTTGTATAAACACAACTAGAATTCTATTATCGAATATACATTTTCTCATATAGATGTTACAAATATGCAACTTTTCACAAGATATAAACAGACAAACCCAACTGATTAAATGTCCAAATATAACACCTTATATGCAGATTGTTAAAACTAGTTGAAATTGATATACATACCTATAAACCGAAACGAGAGTATTTTTTTTTTGCAAATTGTAGTGTTTCGGTTGAACTTTTTAAATACATTATATTTTGGTTGGGCTTTGCAAAAAATTGGGCTTGGTTTAAGCTGTACCTTATATACATTATGCTTTGCAAAAATTTGCTTTTCTAAAATTGTGTAACCCTAAAAATATTGAGCTCGCAGAAAATTGGGCTGGTAATATTTGAGGTTTTTTAAGCTATTGTAACCCTAAAAATATATTTTTTTATTAAAAAAACAAAAAAAGAAAACAAAATATAAAATCATATAAGTATCACATCACTATTCACCACACTATCAAATCCATCACCTTTTAGGTGCTATGATCATCACAAAGCAAAAAAATATAAAAATATACTACTTTATACAAACAAATCCTACAATAACCATACACGCTCATGAATCACAATAATAATAATAATAATAATAATAATAATAATAATAATAATAAGCCACACTTTTTCTTGAAATGCGTAAGAAGGTGCAAACCAACAAAAAAGGACGAAAATGCATGGATGATACGCGTTGGTCTCGGCCTTGACTGTCTTGGCGCTTGGTGAAGGCTATTACCACGTAGTCGATCACCACCATAGCACCCAACATTAGATAAGTAGAAAAATAATTACATAGTTTAGATAAAGTTAGTTGTAAAAAGAAAATTGCATGTAAGATATTGCAAAACTTTAAATCAAACATCTTGATTTATTAGAGCACGACGTACAATAACCCCACATCCGGAATTATGTTGAGGTGGCCGGCGTTATAATGGTATTATTACACTATACATCGGCGTTATGGCCTGCGTTGCTATGGTAACGCTGCATTGAGGATGGTTTGAAAAAAAAAACATTACATTATCACCCCTTAAACGGCTATAACGTTTGAATTTAAAAAAAATATTCTTCTTTTGACCCTTATACGTTATAACGTCCATAATTTAAAAAAATAATAATAATTCAAAATCTTTAATAAACTATTATAAATACCCATTTAATACACAATTTTTTTTTTTCACATTTCCACAACTCAAACTCATATACATATACTTCTATTTGCTAAAACAAATGTTGGGATTTAACAATAACGAGAGTTTCTTGAACCTCATCGGGTTTAATAATCGAACGCGGGGTCTTCATCTTCAAACCCGAATGCGGGGTCTTCATCAACCAATTTATAATTTCTTGAATTCGTATTGTAATGTTTAAGTTTTAATGGCATGTTATTTATTAAATGAAGTATTCGTTTTAGTTTAGGGGTTGAATTTGTAATTTTTATTTTTTAAATAAAAGTGGGACAAAAAATGTAATGTTATGGTGGTGTTATGCTAATGGGTGTTTTTTTTTGTGTTAATGTTGAAATGTTAAAACTGATGTGACGCTGACGTAACGCGATGTTATGTATTAACTCTAGTTACCGTATCCCATGCTCTTATCTTCCGAGATACAACAACAAGAATCAATTACATTCACATTGTATATTTGGTGCAATGGGATGAGGTTGGAGGTTATATTATAAGCAAAAAACTGAAGCTTATATTTTTATAAAATTGTTTGGTGAATTAGTTGTAGTTGAAGTTTATTAATGTATAATCATATAAAAATAAATCAAATTAAATTCATATATATCTTCAGTTTTTACATGATAATTAATTATATTTTTAATGGTATTTAAATAATTTAACTAATCATAAGCCTCTATAAACTCCTTTTTATATGGTTAGGGTATATTTGACGTAATGAGCTGGGGTTGAAGCTGGGGTTGGAACTAAGATTAGAGCTGAGGCTGGGGTTTATATTATAAACTGAAAGTTGAGGCTTAGAATTACATAAATCGTCCTTGTGGTTTGTTATAAATTACGGATCTTGTCCCTGTGGTTTTTTTTTAGCGGGTTTCGTCCCTGTGGTTTACAAAAGTTACGGATCTTGTCCCCCGTCTGACCCGGTCCCAAAAAAAGGACCTCCCTTGCAAATACTTTCTAACGTGAGGGGCTAACGTCATATTTTGGTGTTAACGATCGGAGTTAATTACATAAATCGTCCTTGTGGTTTGGTAAAAGTTACGAATCTTGTCCCTGTGGTTTATTATAATATTTAAAAAAAAAAAAACTGTTTTTTCTTTTAAAAAAAATAATTTTATTAAAAAAAACAAAAAAAAAACTTTTTTTAATTTTATTATAAAACGAATGAAGGCGTATAAAAAAACGTTTTTATACGTATTTCTCTATTTTTACGTTTCATTTGTTTCTATACGGTTTCGTTCGTTTTTGTATGAAAATGTATGAAAACATTTTTGTACAAAAATGTACGTTTTTTATGAATTTTTCATACAAAAACGAACGAAAAAATGTACGTTTTCATACAAAAACGTACATTTTAAACAAAAAAAACGTACGGTTTTGTTTAAAATGTACGTTTTTGTATGAAAAACGTACATTTTAAACAAAAAAAAAACGTACGGTTTTGTTTAAAATGTACGTTTTTGTTTAAAATGTACGTTTTTGTTTAAAATGTACGGTTTTGTTTAAAATGTACTATAATATTTTAAAAAAAAAACTGTTTTTTCTTTTAAAAAAATTAATATTATTAAAAAAAAAAAAAAAAAAAAAAAACACCTTTTTTGAATTTTATTATAAAACGGATGAAGCCGTATAAAAAAACGTTTTTATACGGTTTTGTCCGTTTTATACGTTTCATTTGTTTTTATACAAAAACGTTTTTTTTTTTTTTTTTTAAAAACGTACGGTTTTGTTTAAAATGTACATTTTCATACAAAAACGTACATTTTAAACAAAACCGTACGTTTTTTTTGTTTAAAATATACGTTTTGTATGAAAATGTACGTTTTTGTATGAAAACGTACATTTTTTCGTTCGGTTTTGTATGAAAAAATGTTTTCATACAAAAACGTACATTTTTGTACAAAAATGTTTTCATACATTTTCATACAAAAACGAACGAAACCGTATAAAAACAAATGAAACGTAAAAATAGAGAAATCCGTATAAAAACGTTTTTTTATACGCCTTCATTCGTTTTATAATAAAATTAAAAAAAGTTTTTTTTTTTTTGTTTTTTTTTTAATTTTATTTTATTTTTTTTAATAAAATTATTTTTTTTAAAAGAAAAAACAGTTTTTTAAAAAAAAATATTATAATAAACCACAGGGACAAGATTCGTAACTTTTACCAAACCACAAGGACGATTTATGTAATTAACTCCGATCGTTAACACCAAAATATGACGTTAGCCCCTCACGTTAGAAAGTATTTGCAAGGGAGGTCCTTTTTTTGGGACCGGGTCAGACGGGGGACAAGATCCGTAACTTTTGTAAACCACAGGGACGAAACCCGCTAAAAAAAAATCACAGGGACAAGATCCGTAATTTATAGCAAACCACAAGGACGATTTATGTAATTCACTCTTTTTATAAAGATGTTTGGTTAATTAGTTGAAGTTGAAGGTGAAGGTTATTAATGTAAAATCACATAAAAATACATCAAATTAAATTTACGATAATACATTATACTTTTAAAAGTATTTAAGTAATTTAACTATTCATAAGCCCTTATAAGCCTCTTTTTATGGGCTTGAGCTTATGGATGCTTTTGGCTTATTTTATAAGACATAAGCATCCATAAGTCTGTATGACAAACAATACTTCTTTTAAAAACACAAGCCTCGATAAACCCCTATAAATGGCTTATGACTTATTTTTATAAGTTATAAGTCACAAATATATGTAACAAACGAAACTTATTTTATAAACCGATTTATTTTAAAGGGTCAAGCTCCTCGTGAACCCATAATTTATGAGTTGAAATTTGAAATTTCTTCTTCTTTACAAAACGACGTCGTTCTCACAATTTTCAATATTGACACATGACAGCCGCCTCTCTCTGGCCTCTAATATTTTTTAAAAACAAAACAAATATATTTTTTTTTATAGATTTCTCTGTGTGTGTGTTTCAGCCCCACCATCAAAAAATCGATAAAAATCAAAACTTTTCCAAAACCCACTTCAAATTTCATATTTTTTTTAGTTTTTAAAAATACCCATATCAAATCTTGCAAAAAAGTACTAATTTTTAGGGTCAAATTTTAATAAAAAATTGAAAAAAATTAATTTTTTTTGTTTTTTAAGATACCCATTTTAAATCCTAGAAAAAGTACTAATTTTGACTGTAAAATTTAAATAAAAATTTGGAAAGTTAATTTTTTTTTTATAAATCTTGGAAAAAAGTACTAATTTTGAGGGTAAAATTTGAAATTATTATAAAATTTTAAGTTATTTGAAAAACCCATATCAAATCTTGTAAAAAAAACAGATGGAAAATGGTGGAAATAGTGGCGGCGCCGCCAGCAGTGGCGGCGCCGCCGGTAGTGGTGGGCAGAGGCTGCCGTTGTCAGCAGTGGTGTCTGATTGTATAAGAAGATGGTTTCAAGACACTTTAAAGGAAGCAAAAGCAGGGGATTTGTCTATGCAAGTTTTGGTGGCTCAGATGTATTCTAATGGTTATGGGATTCCTAAAGATCATCAAAAGGTTTGGTTTTGACTTTTTGGAAAGAAAAAAAAAAGTCTTGGTTTTTACTTTTTTTTTTTTTGGTTAGTTTTTGATGTTTTTTAGATACCCTTTTGGAATAGATTGGTAAAGAAGTGATTTTGACTTTATATTTGTATTTGGAATCATTTTCGGAAGGATAAATATATGTTGTAATATGTAAGCAAAAACTGTTAAGTACCGAAAGTCGAGCCTTTATGGCTCTGATGTACGTGGCCTAACCGGTATTCATGTGGTTTTTTTTAGATACCCTTTTGGAATAGATTGGTAAAGAAGTGATTTTGACTTTATACTTGTATTTGGAATCATTTTCGGAAGGATGAATATGTGTTGCAATATGTAAGCGAGCCTTTTTGGCTCTGATGTATGTGGCCTAACCGGTATTCCTGTGGCCTTTTACCCAACAAGGTTTGAACCAGAATATCTTATGAGACATTGGGACCGCCTTACGTTTGATTGCATAAGTTTTTGTGAATTATACGTGGCTTGAAACATACAAATGGGCAGTAGCAGTAAGTAGTTTGATACTTTGATAAGATGCGTTCATGCCATGAAATTATGCTACTTTATCGTTTTTGGGACGTTTTTAAGTTACACTGTCAATTTGCCCCCTAAGTTTACTACTATAAGTTTCTTCAAACTTACGCTTTAAACCTATGTATGCACAACTTTTATCATTTTCCAAAAGACAGTAAAAGGTTTGATTTTGACTTGTAAAAGTTTTGATTCGACTTATTTTCGTTATTTTTCAGTTTCTGATATGTATGTTTATTGGGGGCTTATTTGTCTTTTTTAGGATACTCTTTTGATGTTTTTACTTTTTTGAGATGATCAGGTGAAATAGATTGGTAACGAAGTGATTTTGACTTTATACTTTAATATAGAATCACTTTTGTGTTTCAATATGTAAGCAAATACTGTTACAAAACTCAAAAAATATTGGATTAGTACTTTTGATTGAATAAGTTTGTGAGTTTTATGTAGCTTGAAACATACAACTAAGCAATAACGTATGTGACCCGTCCCATGAAAGTATGCAACTTAATCGTTTTAGGATGTTCTCAAGTTAAATTGCCAGTTTGCCGCTTATATTAGCATAAGTTTCTTCGAACTTATTCCCTTAGACCTTTCTTTGCGCAACCATAGTACACGCATGCTCTAAAGATAAGTTTTTAAGTATATATTCTGTTCCTTTTAAGTATATTTTTTTAGATTATTCTTTTGTTGATATGCTTACCCCTGTTTTAAACAAGTTCTTATAACTTTCATTCTTTTCCTCTCTTGATTTTTGTTATCTTTTAATATCTTGCCACGACCATGTCTCGGAGAGACTTTTTGGTGCTAATTTTGTATCAACTCATACAATTGTTTGCAGGCAAAAGTTTGGATGACAAGAGCTTCAAGAGTCCGATCTTCAGTTTGGAAAGTTAGCAATAAACGACCAGGTGCGTACGCATATATTTATGTATTTATGTATGATGTGTAAGTGCGTTTGCGCGTGCTAGAGCTGGCAATTTCAACCCATTTATTTATTAATGGGTTGATTTCGGTTACGTCTAATCTCTAATCTCTAATCAGTCCCACGGGTATATTAAAACAATTTGCTAAAAAGGAAACATACTGAATGGTTCGAAAGTGCACTAAGTATATTTATAGTGTTTAAAAACCCCAATGAGTACTTAAAAAAATTACTCCCTCTGTCCCAAAATTATATTCCCCGTTTGATTTTTTCGGTCTTTATTTTTCAACTTTGACCTTAGGTATTTTTGTATGCATTACATAAATACTTGATGCAAAATATATGAATGGATTGAGTTTTAAATGTATTTTTTATTGCTATAGTTTTCATCAAGTATTGTATAACACAAACAAAAATATTTAAAGTCAAAGTTGAGAAAGAAAAACCGAAAAAGTCAAACCGGCACAATTATTTTGGGACGGAGGGAGTAAGTTATTTTTGAAACTATATTCAAAACAATAATTTCATATGAAATAAAGGGGATTTGTTTGTATAAACCTTGTAAAAGGTTACTTGGTCTGCCGATATATTGGTCTGCTTACTAATTTATCAGTGGCTGTATAATCAGGTTATAATGCAAGCGATTCTGATTCAGAAGACGAGTTTCTGGATGACTCTTGATAGGATGAGGAGGTAATCTATTCCCGTTCACTTTATGTACTTTCTGATTCTTTTAGGTTAATTTGCTTCGATAACTATGCAGATTGTAGTGCTCAGTACGTTTTAGTGCGTTTATTTGATTTGTTCGTCTTTAGGGCCAAAAAGAGTGTAACTTGGAAGTTTTTATCTTATGAATTACCTTTTCATTATGTAGACCTAAATAAGATGGTAATTGACTAATTGCCTCAGTTGAAGATTATGAGGTGATAGAATTGGTTTAGCAATGAATATTTCGAGTTTCTAAACAAACTCAAAGAAAACTATTAGCTTGGTTAATATTTAGATTTATTTCAATCTAGAACAAGATTTTACAATTTCTAGTATTTGCTATAAAGCTTAATGCCCTCTTTAAAAATTCCTTCACTAGGCATGTTGCGGTTTGTTTTAATGTTCAAGTTACGCTCATATATTTTGATATAATCAGTCAAAGTTTTCTTTATTTTGGGTACATTGGCAGTATATTATTTTGGTTTTATTTCCAACATTTTCTACTCAGGATTCATAGAGCTAGTCGTCTAAAGCTTAGGAAATTCTTAAAATACACTTCCGTCATAGTTTACACTTTTATATACTGTATTTGGTGTTTTCTATATGCATGTAATGAGTAATGACAAACTCTTAGGGGTGAAAGTGCGATAGAAAGAACACATTAAAAACATAGACATAAGGTGCACATAACAAACAAATATCAAACAAGGTGTGCTTAGAGGCCTAATGATCCCTTAGATATAAATAAATCTTATGCTCAATCGTGCAAGAGAAGTAGGCTGATATTAGTACCATGCTTGCCTCTGTGATCAAGTAGAACATCAAACTAAAATGTATATGATCTAAGAGAAACAGATGTAAAAGAACCAAAGATGAATCATAGAATGTTGCTTGTTATGGCTTTAAAGCTTTGTAATTGTTTCGAAGAAAAACATGAAATATAGCATCGATATAAAAAAAATTATACATTTAGAATATTTAATAGGCCCGATCCCATTTGGTTAAAATTTATCTTTTTTGTTTTGGCATATGAGTAATAACTTGATCTTACCATTTCCTTGCTATTTATACTTCACGTCTTGTTATTTATCTCGTCTCTTCTAATGCAATTTTTTTAGGATATTTAATAGGCCCGATCCCATTAGGTTAACCTAGCTTAGTCTCCAAGCTAAGGGTGATATGTATATTTTATTGTTAGCTTGTAGACTAGCTTGGAGACTAAGCTAGGTTAAGCTAATGTAGCTCGTCTATTAAGGTTTATAAAGGTGGTCATGGTTGTGGATGGAATGAAATTGTAAACTGAAGAAAGATGACATGTTAGATAACAAGGGTGTAAACCACTGAATCCTAATATCGTCTCTAAGCCTTATAGGGTGTCATTTGTTAGAAGGGAGTTTTGTAGTCTCATATAATAGAAATGCGCTTATCTAAATATTACACATTGGTTGTTTTGCAAAGTTATGTGCCGGTTTAGTTGTTAAACTTAAGAAACCGTCCAATGTACAATTACTAATGTAGAACATTTGTAAGCAAGTACGTTGCAGTATCAGCAGTTAAAAAAAATGATGAAAATGGACCACCACTTTTCACCAAGTTTAATGACTAATTTGGCACTAAGGTTGTAAAATGACCATTGTGGAACCCCATGTTAAATTTGGATAAATATCAGTCTTCAGGGATATAAGATTTAGTATTAAATTTATAAATAAATGATTAAGTTGATAAGGCATCTGAATTATTGGTGATTTTGATTTTTTTTTTTTTTCCGATACAAGTCATGGTGGGTCCTGTTTACATATTTTCGGTTGAAAGAGAGTAACTTGAACGTGTTTTATAGTTATGTCCATAGCAAATTTGCAATATGATGGTGCCTAAGAAAGTAGTCTTGTTATAGGGATACCCATTCTTGCTTATGTACGGACTAGCAAATAAATCATAAAATTAAAACATGTTATCTATACTTTTTGTTGAAAATGTATGTATTGTTGATTTATGATGAAGCGGAAGATGGTATAGAGCAGATCTATTCATGATGCTAAACTCATCTTTCTTTGCATTATTTTGCAGGGCTCTTGGATCTGTTCGTTTAAATCAATCATTCGACATTGCGCCATGCATTTTTTGCGTACTCAAATTGTTGTTTGTTAAAAGGATCTCTTGGTACAATTAATGGGTCTTCTGGTGTCGGTCCGTGTAGAAATAACCGTCTTTTTTTTTTCTATGCCGATAAACCATTTGTGAATTCCAAGGTCTCGTGAAACTTCATGAAACCTGAACGATGTAGGAGTGTTGGACGAAGTCCGTTTTATCATTTTTTTTTAGTTTCTTGTTATTTTATCTTATGGAAGGTTGGGTTACATCATCTTAGAATCTCTCATTTTATTTATTTATTTTTATTTTATTTTATTTTTTATTTTTTTTAATAATCTGCAGTTATAGGGTGAATTGTAAATTCAACTGCATTTTGTATAAAAGTTGGTTTAGGTTTTTTAAGACTTGCTTTCAGACTGATTTCCTAGTACATCTTTGTGTTTTGAAACATGCATTTTTGGTAACCTAGTTTAAGAAATATGCGTAAGTTGCAAAAATCATCATTGTGGTCTGGCCATGGCGAATTGCCTTGATATGTATGATTAAGAGTAAAATATCACACCGAACTACTAAGAGCATGTCTACTAAGAGCCTTGATACGTTGGATTTTCGCACGGACAACTATATGTAGTTGTTCTCAATAGAGTAAATTACATGGATGGTCTTATGGTATGTCCAAAATTGCAACTTTCGTCCCTCGAAGTTTGGAGTTACATTGGTCGTCTCTAATTTGGAACAAATAACACCACCGGTACTTTAGTTTAATTGGTGTTAAGTGAGTTCCGTTATCATTACACGTTAGCCTATTTGGTTAAAGACCGTTGCATTGTCTATCCTTTAATAATAACAGTTGTTAATAATTTAAGGGTTTCGTCTGTTTTTATAGGTTTTCGTCCTTTTTATACGCTTTCGCTCGTTTTTATACGTTTTCGTCCATTTTTATACGTTTTCATCTGTTTTTATACGTTCTCGTTCGTTTTTATAAGTTTTCGTCCATTTTTTATACGTTTTCGCCCGTTTTCTTACATTTTCAAACGTTTTTATATGCTTTCATACATTTTTATCCGTTTTCGTCCATTTTTATATGTTTTCATCCGTTTTATACGTTTTCGTCCGTTTTCTTACACTTTCAAACGTTTTTGTACGTTTTAATCTGTTTTCGTCCGTTTTTCTTACCTTTTTATCCGTTTTCGCTCCCTTTTATATGTTTCGTCCGTTCTCATACGTTTTTATCCATTTTTATAACGTACAAAAACGTATGACAATGTAACAAAACGTATAAAACGGTAAAAATGTATGAAAACGGATGAAAACGGATAAAATCATACGAAAATTGACGAAAACGTATAAAAGCGGATAATAACGTATGACAACTTAAAAAATGTACAAAAATTTATAAAATAGATAAAACCATATGAAAACGGACGAAACATATAAAAATAGACGAAAACAAATAAAAACGTAAGAAAAATGGACGAAAACGGATAAAAACGTATAAAAATGTAAGAAAACAGGCGAAAACGTATAAAAACGTATGGAAATGAAAACGTATAAAACGAATAAAGAAATAAGAAAAACGGATAAAAACGGTTGAAAACAGATAAAAACGTACGAAAACACTTATAAAAACGTATGGCAACTTAAGAAAGACGAACGACAATGTATAAAAACGGATAAAAACGTATGAGAACGGACGAAACATATAAAATAGACGAAAACGGATAAAAACGTAAGAAAAACATACGAAAACGGATAAAACGTATGAAAACGTACAAAAGCGTATGAAAGTGTACGAAAACGGGCGAAAACGGATTAAAAAGTATGGAAACGTATGAAAACGTAAAAAAGCGGACGAAAACGTATCATAACGGATGAAAACGTATGACAACTTAAGAAAAACGGACCAAAAAGAATAAGAACGTATGCAAACGGACGAAAACATATTAAAATAGACGAAAACAGATAAAAATGTTTGGAAACGTGCAAAAACGTATGAAAATGTAAGAAATCGGGCGAAAACGTATAAAAAGTATGGAAATGGATAAAAACGTAAGAAAACGAATGAAAACGTATAAAAACGGATGAAAAAGTTTAAAAACGTATAAAAACGGACGAAAACAGATAAAAACGTATGAAAATTTTAAATTATAAACAACCGTTATTATGATGCAACGATCTTTAATCAAAGGGGGCTAACGTATAAATGATAACGGAACTCATTTAACACCAGTTCAACTAAAGGATCGATGGTGTTATTTGTTTCCAAACTAGGGACGACCAATGCAACTCCAAACTTTCGAGGGACGAATGTTGCAATTTTAGGCATACCACAGGGACTATCCATGGAATTTACTCTTTTCAATTGCATGAGGGGGAATCATACCGACAAAATAATAATAATAATAATAATAATAATAATAATAATAATAATAATAATAATAATAATAATAATAATAATAATAATAATAATAATAAAGAGTTCTGCTAACAGCAGCCTTTGGGGTTGTCGTTAATAACTAATTACCGAAATTTATGTTCGGACATTACACAATGTTCAAATAAGATAATTCAAAATCAATAACAATTTGCTAAAATATCTCAAACACAAATACAATACACTCTTCCTATTAGTTATATATGCAAAAAGTGCGGAACTTGTCTTTTATTATTTCTTGATATCAGCAGATTTTGTGGATAGTTGGTTGTTAACAACCACCCTAAGAGCTGTTGTTAGCATTTCCCAAAAAGAATAATCGTTATGTTTGTATTTTGTTATTATTTTTCTAATAAAAAAAAGTTAAGAAAGAAAGAAAGAAAGAAAGAGAAAAGAATTAAAAAAATAAAAATAATATAAAGAGTTATGTATCTAGTACTATAATATTAAGGAGGTGATTTGCACATTTTTATTTTGATTGAAACATTTAATGTATAAGTATACAATGCATACTGTAAAACCTGTACAACTATTTTATGCATAAAATAAAATGTCTCAATCAAAATATTGAATGTGCAAGTCAATTCCCATAACATTATCACTAAATGGTCTTAACTAGTTTTAAAGAACCCTTCATAACTTTGTAGTCGTGAACTATCACATCTCATTTGTTTATTTGAAATATTTATTCAAAACACACCAGTAATTTTTTATATTGTTGTTTTATTGATGATATGTTGGAGGTTATTCGCCCAGTAGCAGGGTAAGATAATCAGTAGCAATACAAATACCAATACAGGTTACCGGATATCACTTGGAATCGTGTTATCACTTTCCAAAGTAAACTATTCGACTTTATGCATGGGTTACGCGAATATCTACTTGGGATAAGACCAAATGTTTGTTATTGAATCAGGCACAAATCAATAACCCTTGCGCATATAAGTGTTTTAGCTTTCTGTTTGTTTCTCATGGTTTTCTCTTTTGTGTATCTTCATGCTGATGATGTCGATCTCTATATATAGTAGAGAACACTCACTCCTAGTCAATGGACTTTATGAGTGATTAACGGCCAATTAATCACCCAGAATTAGCCTCCATTATCATAGTAATAATGGTTATATGACCAATTAAACGTGGTCATAAAGCAGTCATAACAGTCACTTGAATGATTCAAAGCTGTTACAAATTAATCACTGCAACACTACCAGTAGAGTAGGAACCAATAAACTAGCAGCATGAACCAATACACTAGCAGTAGGAACTATACTAGCAGTAGTAACCAACACTACCAGCAGGAACCAATACACTAGCAGTAGGAACCATCAGTCACTACACTAGCAGTAGTAACCAACACTACGAGTACTAACCACTAAAGAGTTAGGGTGTTCAGGGACCTTATTGGTGTACACTCCGTATCTCCTAACCCAAAACCAGGTGTGAACTAATCTCACAAGTGCACTAAATTTTCCAACATGATGTATATATCTTTACTAGAACGAATGACTATTTTTTGTGAACTAAGTAAAAGCTAGTGTTGGTTCCCTCCGAGGGGGTTGTTTCATTTTAAGTTTTCGGGTTCGAGGCTTGCTAATGGGTTTTCTCAAGGTTATAAATAGTGAGAGGCTTGACGTGATGGTATGACCAATTAAGTCTTACGCTTTAGTGGTTAAGGTAAAGTTTTTGCGTTTTTAAGGCGTGACACAAGACGACACAAAATATGAAAATATTTATATATTTATATCATATTTCATATATACCGAGTTTACAAAAAGCGTTGTATATAGTGAATAAGGTTAAAAAATTATCCTTGCATGTAATATTTTTCATTTTCATTTTTATTTTTTTATCGGAGTTGAATAAAAAAAACTCGTCATGCCTCACGTCTTATAAGGCGCTTTTTCCCGCTTCATCTCACGTCACGTATAAAGTCAATGCTTTGATATATTTCGTAATGTGAAGGTCATGTTGGGGTTTATTCTCCCAGAACAGGGTTAAGACAATCAATGACAATATCAATACCACTAGGTGGTTACCGGATATCACTTGGAATCGTGTGATCACTTTCCAAAGTAAACTATTCGACCCTAATGCCTGGGTATCACGAATATCTACTTGGGATAAGACCAAATGCAGTTAGAGAATTAGGCACAATTCTATAACCCTTTCGCTAATAAGTGTTTTCGTTTTCTGTGTGTCCCTCATGCATGTTCAGATCTCCTATATATAGGAGGTTACTCTTGAGCTATTCCAATGGAATTATGAGTATTAATCGGCCTATTAATAGCCTCATAATTATCCCCATTATAGCCGTTAGTGGTTACATGACCAATTAAACGTGGTCATAAAGAAGTTGTAACTGCCATTTAGCAGTACTTTCCCATAAGCAGTACTTTCCACTAGCAGTACTTTCCACTTGCAGTGGAAGTAGAGTCTATCAGTGGAAACACTGCTTATCAGTACTTTCATAGCACTATCAGTGGATACACCACTTCAGTGGAAACACTGCCTATCAGTGGAAACACTGCTTATCAGTGGAAGCCACAAGCAGTACTTTCCACAAGCAGTACTTTCACCAGCAGTACTTTCTACTAGCACTACCAATACAAACCACTATTAGAGTCAGGGTGTTCATGGACCTTATGGGTGTACACTCCATACCTCCTAACCCATTACAAGGTGTGAACTAATCCCACAAGTGCACTAAATTTTCCAACAATCCTCCCCAAATTTAGTTTACTTCTTTTGCATGAAAAATAAACATCAATCAAAACATGTGCGTAAACGAAAATGTCATGAGGATTGAATTTCCATCTTAGTAAATTACACGTTCAAATATTCGAGAATCAGGGTGTTCTAAGAATTGAACCCTTCAACCCATTTGAATACCTGAAGATAAAATACACACAAGTTTTCAAACACTTAACAGCTTCTGACACTATACAAGCCATGTGTCCATATTCAAATTCATAAATGTTGTAAAAGCTAAAAGTCCAAAGCTTCCTGAAGCGGCAAAACTTCAAAATTTACATAGGTGGTTCCTCTTTTCATGCTCCTGCCAAGCACTTTTTCAAAGAAAATTAACCATTGAGAAGTAAAAACTTCATCCTCCTTTCAGCAGGTTCTGAGCACAACCTTGGGATGTAAATAAACATGTGCTCCAGTCCACTGAATGTTCAGCTTTCCACATTGAACTCAGCTCCCAAGTTTCCTTAGGAGGGAGTTGGGTGTCCTAGCATTCAGTGACTAAGTTGGACTTAAACCCATCCCTTTAGCATACTTTATAACCAAGTCTCTAGCCAGACCCTTCGTCAAGTGATCAGCTAAGTTCTGTTGGGATCTCACAAACTCTATAGATACCACCCCATTCATGATAAGCTCACGAATCATGCTATGCCTGACACCTAAGTGTCTAGACTTACCATTGTACATCTGGCTATAAGCCTTAGCCAATGTAGCTGCACTATCACAACGGATAGAAATAGGTTCTATAGGTTTAGGCCACAATGGAATCTCAAGAAGCAAGTTTTTCAACCATTCAGCTTCTTTTCCAGCAGCTGCCAAAGCCACAAATTCATATTCCATTGTTGAACTGGTGATGCAAGTTTGCTTCTTGGATACCCAAGAAATTGCACCTCCACCAAGTAGGAACACCCAACCACTGGTAGACGAATTGTCTTCAGTGTTACTGATCCAAGTTGCATCAGTGTAACCTTCCAACACTGATGGGTAACCAGTATATGAGAGACTATAATCCATAGTTCTCTTCAAATACTTCAGTACCCTTTGAACTGCTTGCCAGTGATGAGCACTAGGATTACTAGTATACCTGCTCAATTTTCCCACTGCAAAACCAATATCAGGTCTTGTACAAGTCATGGCATACATCAGGCAGCCAATTACCCTAGAATACTCAAGTTGAGATACAGCCTTGCCATGATTAGGCATCAGCTTCTCACAAGTAACCATAGGTGTACTTACTGGAGTACAATCAAAGTAATTGAATTTCCTCAGTACCTTCTCAATATAATGAGACTGAGAGATAGAAATTCTTTTACTTTCATGTTTAATCCTTATACCAAGGATAACATCAGCCTCCCCCATATCCTTCATGGAGAACCTTGATGACAAAAATTCCTTTGTCAGGTCAACCTGATATTGGTCAGTGCCAAAGATCAACATGTCATCAACATATAGACAAATGATGACTCCTTTACCAGATTCATCAAATTTGCTATATACACATTTGTCAGATTGGTTAAGAACATAACCACTAGACAAAACCACTTCATCAAATTTTTGATGCCATTGCTTAGGTGCCTGCTTCAGTCCATAAAGATACTTAATCAGTTTACACACCTTGTTTTCATTGCCAGGCATGATGAAGCCCTGAGGTTGGTTCATATAAACCTCCTCTTCCAATTCACCATTCAAGAAAGCTGTCTTCACATCCATCTGATGAATAACCAGATTGTGAATAAATGCCAAAGCAATCAGCAGTCTTATGGTACTGATACGAGCCACAGGGGCATAAGTATCAAAATAGTCTATCTCTGACTTTTGTTTAAAGCCCTGAATAACTAATCTAGCCTTGAACTTTTCAATAGTTCCATCTACTTTCATTTTCCTTTTGAAAATCCATTTGAAACCCAGAGGCTTGCAATCTGGTGGTAGATCAACCAACACCCAAGTGTTGTTGCCCATGATGGAATCCATCTCATCATTGATTGCTTCTTTCCAGAAAGCAATATCCTGGGACTTCATTGCTTCTTCAAATATCTTGGGATCATCCTCAACAATGAAGCAATAGGAGTATTGGTCTGAAACCTTATCCCTTGTTCCTTCAACTAAGTACAGTTGAAACTCAGGTCCAAATGATTTTGGAGTCCTTACCCTTTTGCTCTTTCTGAGCACAGGTTCAGGTTGTTGAACCACAACCTCATCAGGGACCACTGATGGTTCATCATCAGGGACCTCTGATACACCAGTGTCATGAGTTCCATTAGGAATCCTCTGACTTGGTCTAGGGACTGATGAGAATCTATTCTCATCAAAGTCTGCATCCCTTGATTCAATTATGGAGTTAACTGAAACATGTTCATTAGGTTCAATAACATAGAACCTAAAAGCCTTGGAATGCTCAGCATATCCAACAAAGATACAGTCAATGCCTCTTTCACCAAAAGTTTTCAGCTTTGGATCAGGGAGTCTTACAACAGCCCTACAACCCCAGACCCTGAGATAATTCAGGTTGGGTTTCCTTTTAGTCCAGAGTTCATAAGGGGTAACCTTGTTCCTTTTGTTGGGAACCCTATTTAGCAAATAGCAAGTTGTTAACATAGCTTCACCCCAGAACCCTTGACTCAGTCCTGAATAGGACAACATGGAATTAACCATCTCCTTCAATACCCTGTTTTTCCTTTCAGAAATACCATTTTGCTGAGGAGTATAAGGGGCAGTCGTTTCATGAATTATTCCAACAGACTGAAAGTACTGAGTATCCATGTACTCACCTCCCCTATCAGTCCTTAATCTTTTGATTAAAGACCCAAGTTGTAATTCAACTTCAGTTTTAAACACTTAGAATTTATCTAATGCTTCATCCTTGATATGTAACAAATAGACATAACAAAATCTAGAAGCATCATCAATAAATGTCACAAAGTACTTCTTATTCCCCAAAGAAGGAGTGGCATGCAAATCACACAGGTCACTGTGAATAAGCTCCAAGATCTTAGTCTCACGACTAACACCCTGAAAGGGTTTCTTGGTTATCTTGGTCAACATGCAAGTTTTACACTTTTCAGTGTCCATGTCAAAAGCAGGGATTAAACCATCCCTAGACATATCTTGCATCCTTTTATAGTGAACATGACCAAGTCTAGCATGCCAAAGGGTAGAATCAGTCTGATCATATATGGTCACAAAAGCTGAAATAACACTGTCAGTGGTAATATTAAGCCTGAACATTGGATTACATAAATAACCAAAACCAATAAAAACACTACATTTAGAAAGAACAAATTTATCAGATTCAATAACTTGTTTATATCCATGATTATTCAAAACACTACTTGAAACCAAGTTCTTCCTGATATCAGGAACATGAATAACATTAAACAAAGTTACAATCTTTCCTGAACTAAACCTAAGATCTACACAACCACGACCATGCACCAAGGCTGTTGACTCATTTCCCATGTGAAGAATAGAACCATCATTCAGTGACTCATAAGTCTTGAACCAGCTTCTATCTTTACACACATGAACTGTTCCACCAGAGTCAACCCACCACGCAACATCATCATCCTGCACATAAAAAGATTCAGATACATATGTAACATAATAAATCTGAAAAGACTTATTAAACATATTCTGACCTTTCAGTGAATTGGCTGAACCACCACTCCCTGAACCATTAGTGCCTGATCCATTGGCTTTACCACCAATTTTAACACCTTTGTAGTTCCTTTTAATGTGACCAGTCTTGCCACATTTCCAACAAGTAGGTGTTGCCTTCTTGTTAAGATCTGCCTTTGTGTTATCATGATATTTGCGTTTGCCTTTGTTATCATTGTACCTGGTGGAGTTGTTATGCTCTAACATATTGACAACAGATGGTCCAGCAGCATTGCTACTCTTTGGCTTGTCATTATCCTGCACCTTGAGAGATTCCTCAATGTGCAGATGACTGCCCAACTCAACAAGAGTTAACTCCTCCTTCATATGTTTCAAGGTATGCTTGAAATCTTTCCATGAAGGAGGAAGTTTATCAATGACACACGAGACTTTGATAGCCTCATCCATGTTCATTTGGTGTTGTGTAAACCTTCCAAGTATTCCAAGAAGTTCATTGTATTGTTCCATAACTGGTCTTGAATAAGTCATTTTGTAATTTGTGAAATTACTAACAAGAAACTTCTTACTTGATGCATCCTCAGCCATATATTTGGCATCCAAGGAATCCCACAGTTCTTTGAAAGATTCAAAGTTCTGATAAATATCAAACAGAGAATCAGACATACCATTGAGAATAAGACCTCTGCATATGTAGTCATCATTCTCCCATTTGCTCCTCCTCCGGATCTGCTCCACAGTAGCATCATCCCCATCATCAGGAATAGGTGTAGTTAGCACATACACCACACTCATGCTTGACAGCAAGAAGTGCATCTTCTTCTGCCACCTCATAAAGTCCACCCCTTCAAACTTGTCCAACTTAGCAAAGTTTGAAGCCATGTGTTTCATTGCAGCAACAGCCATTGATTATCACAAAATAGTTTACTTGGATTGTTGGGGTTTATTCTCCCAGAATAGGGTTAAGACAATCAATGACAATAGCAATACCACTAGGTGGTTACCGGATATCACTTGGAATCGTGTGATCACTTTCCAAAGTAAACTATTCGACCCTAATGCCTGGGTATTACGAATATCTACTTGGGATAAGACCAAATGCAGTTAGAGAATTAGGCACAATTCTATAACCCTTTCGCTAATAAGTGTTTTCGTTTTCTGTGTGTCCCTCATGCATGTTCAGATCTCCTATATATAGGAGGTTACTCTTGAGCTATTCTAATGGAATTATGAGTATTAATCGGCCCATTAATAGCCTCATAATTATCCCCATTATAGCCGTTAGTGGTTACATGACCAATTAAACGTGGTCATAAAGAAGTTGTAACTGCCATTTAGCAGTACTTTCCCATAAGCAGTACTTTCCACTAGCAGTACTTTCCACTTGCAGTGGAAGTAGAGCCTATCAGTGGAAACACTGCTTATCAGTACTTTCATAGCACTATCAGTGGATACACCACTTCAGTGGAAACACTGCCTATCAGTGGAAACACTGCTTATCAGTGGAAGCCACAAGCAGTACTTTCCACAAGCAGTACTTTCACTAGCAGTACTTTCTACTAGCACTACCAATACAAACCACTATTAGAGTCAGGGTGTTCATGGACCTTATGGGTGTACACTCCGTACCTCCTAACCCATTACAAGGTGTGAACTAATCCCACAAGTGCACTAAATTTTCCAACAGGTCACGCCTTAGAGCACATTTTAAAACCATGAGTTTTCCTCTTAGATGAAGCTGGAAAAGTAGGTATTATTTCCCAAAAAATGAAAGTTCAAAAAAGACATACTCTCTAGTCTGCACTTAAATGTCGCTTCAAAATCATAAAATAAAAGCTAGTGTTGGTTACTTGTTTAAGGCTAGTCGCAATCGTGCAGTTTAAATCGGTTGGGCACCGAAAAAATCCACCCACGACCGATGTTAACATCGGTCAGGACGAATGTGGACATCGGTTCAAACATCGGCCGAGGTGCAATGTTTTGGGTCTTGGGACATCGGTTCTAATTTCGACCGAAGTTAAACTCACACTTTCCCAAAGCATTTTGCCCGTTTGGGCTAAAGTTAAAAAAAAAAATTAATTTTTTTGACCGTTTGGTCATTCAAACTAAAAAAAAAAAAAAACAAACTTTTTTATAAACAATTTAACCAAGAAGCCGTTGGCCAAAACTTTCTTCAAGACCAAGAAGCCGTCAAAAAGGGAGAAAGGTAAGAATAAAGAGGGTTTAGAAGATGCTTGGATACGGTTGAGGGAAAAAGAGCTGGAGATGAAAAAAGAGAAACTTGAGCTCTTGAGGCTATCAAAACGGGAGACCGACATAATGTTCTACAACACCCCAATCGACCCAACTTTGACCGGACGACAACTACAAGAATTGATGAAAGTCAAGGCAACAATGAAGGCACGCTACGATTTAGATTATTAGTTTAAGTATTGTAATATTTATTTTAATTTCGTATTGTAATGTTTTTTTTTTTTTTCGTATTGTAATTTTTTTTTATTTTTTTTATTTTTAAATTTTAATGAATTTAAATTTAATGTTTAAAATGTTTGAATTGAAAAAAAAAAAAAAAACTTGGGTCATCGACTGTGACAACCTGGTCATAATCGCCGGAAAGAGAAAACTGATGTAGCATCTGGTGACCTGGGTCATCTCTGGTCACGATTGTGACTAGCGTAAAGCAACCAAGTAAAATAAAGGAGTTGGGTTGGAAAGGCCCACCCACCCACCCATGTCTACTTATAAAAACAAAACCGAATGTGAGAAGGAAAAAAAAGATCAACAAAAATTAAAATTGAAACCCTAGAGAGAGAGAGGATGTTTTCATCACTGTCATGGTCTCCCCCGGTGAAACAAGTAGTAGCAGAAGAAGAAAGCGTTATCGATGTTGAAAATGTGGCGAATGTTTGGAAAAGCATCTTGAAACGAAAAGGGTTGCCTTCCAACACTCCGTATAAATACGTTGAAAGCTTTGCGAAAGATCACGATGATTCGTATTGTGACATGTTATTCGTCAAGGCTGAAAAGAAAAAAGAAGCTCAATCATTACCATCATCATTGGATTTTCGATCACTTGTTTGTGAAAGGAAGCGCGAAAAGAAAAGACAAAAAAGCATTAGTAATATTGTTTACGAAGATCCAGAACTTATGGAAAAGAAGAGGTTGTTGATTCTCAAGTCCATGGAGGATATTGCTAGGTTCAGGGAACAGCTTCTTCTAAAACAACAACAAGAACAGCAACAACAACAACAAGATGTTTCTTCAACACCCTCTTGTAATTTCTTCATTATTTTCTTTTAATTAACTTGTTTGTATTAGTTCTATTATTTGTTTGGCGATACGTAGCAGTAGCTGTTTGTTTAAAAAACGCGTAACTATAATGTGTAAAACAAGCAAATGCTTACTCCTAAACGCTTCCTAAAGCTTGTTGCCAAACATAACCAATCATAATTCCTTTTACTCCTCAGATAGTCCGACGTTTTGGTTGGATCCATCAGGCAAATTTTTCATGACCGCGGACTCTGATGAACGCGTCAAACGTATTCTTCTTTTCTCCCTCTCTCTTTTTTTTCCTAAAAATAGATGACATGTTTTCAAATTGAACATTTTTTTTTTTAATTGAAGGTGGGGATTCCGTGTTGGTCAGTAAGAGTGGCGAGGAGGGTGTATATCCTGCTCTTGTTGATGACATTCACTATGAAGACAATGACAAAAGAGTTGTTGTTGAAAGGTACTATACTCCAGAGGAAACAATTGGAGGTAGAAGATCTTTTCATGGAAACAAGGAGTTAATTGCGACAGATCACCTTGAGTCTGTCAGTGCTCGTTCAATTCAACGCAAGTGTTTTGTTCACTCACTTTTCAAGTACACTAGACTTAAGCATGTTGGCCCATATGATTATTTTTCTCGTTTCGAGTACAAGATTGGCGATGGATGGCTAGCGCCTTACATGGTCGATGTGTATGTCTCTTTGCACCTTTGTTCTTGATAGATAGTTTTTTTTTTTATTTTTTTTTCCTTTTCTTTGAGACTTTTTGTGTTTTTTTTTTTTTTTTTTTTTTTATGATGGAAGGTTATGCAAATGCTTGATGCCATTTAACCCTGATCAATTTATGCTCAAGTGTCAAGATTGCAAAGAATGGTATAACTTGTTCTTTTTCAAATCTCCATCCTTGGTTTGGTTTGCATCTTACTTAATAATATCCTTCTTTCGTGTATCTGCAGGTATCATCCTGCTTGCATAAATATGACAGATGATGAGGCTAAGCAAATTGATAGCTTCACATGTGATGAATGCCGCTCTTTAGATGTTAACCAGGTCTCTTCCTCTGCTGATCTAGATATTGTAAGAGACCGCCAAATGCTAAACGCTTTTACTTCTTGTCTATTTATGGTTCATATTCCAGCACGTACTGACTAATATATCATGCCTGATTTGGTGCAAATGTTCATAATGTGCAGCTTGAAACTTTGAAGCAACAACTAGAAGAGCAAGCAAGGGCAGCGGAGGAGTTGGTAAAGGCTGCTGAGGAGCTGGAAAGAGCAGCGGAGGAGCGACAAAAGGCTGCTGAGCAAGCAAGGGCAGCGGAGGAGCGTGAACAAGCTGCCAAGGAACGACAACAGGCAGCTGAGGAGCGACAACGGGCAGCACAAAAGCGGATCAAAGAACTAGAGGAGCAAGTCAAAGAGTCTGCTAATATGATGATACCTCAAAGTTAGTTATTGACAATCATCAAAATTGCATACTTTAAAAACCATTGAATTTGAATCTTTTGCATAAATATGACAGATGATGAGGCTAAGCAAATAGATGAAAATGGACCACTTTTTACCAAGTTTAATGACAAAATTGGCATGAAGGTTGTATAATGACCAATGTGGAACCCCATGTTAAATTTGTATAAATAACAGTTAATTTATAAACAAATGATTAATTTGATAAGGCAGCTGAATTATTGGTGATTTATTTTATTCTATTTCCGATACAAGTCATGCTATTAGGTTCACATAAGTTTCAACGCTAATCCAATTCACGGCTAGCTTGGATAGCCAAACAAAGCGATTTGCCTTTACATGGGTTAACATCGACCACATATCTTTTCTAGTCACACGTGAACCTTAAGGATGCCAAAAACATTGAGGGGCTGTTGTTGTAGAGGGTGTTTGAGGTTGTGTTGGTGGTTAATTTTGAATCCGATGTTTTTCAGTTTTGTGTTTAGATCAGTTGGTAGTATCATGATAGCTGTGTGGTTCATATTCTGTTGTGGTTGTTTTGACAGGTTCATGAGGTTATTGTTTTAGATGTTGTGAATTTTAGTGGTTAGGTCGTGATTGAGATCAATGGTATCATGGTTCATATATGGTTCTTTTGTAAGTTTCGTTGATAACGGTCGGTATTCTCGGCGTGTGGTGATCTTACAACGACAATTTTTTCTCGGTTAACCGCTTTTACTTGCTACCATGCCACCTCTTGGTTAGTTGTGTGGCCGGAATTTTTTGGTTTGATATTTTTGCAGGTATTAGTGTCAAGGTTGTGGTCGGTTTCTCACCCGTTTCCATGTTTCAGATCAAGTGTTGCCCTTATGTGATGAGGTGTTTTGGTTGGGTTAGATAGCGGATACTCATTCTTTGATCGTTTGGAGCTTCCATATGGTCGATGTAAGGGTCATTTGGATAGATAAGATTTATGTTTAGAGTCATGAGTTCGTTTATGCTCGTTGTGGAGTCGTATGTGCCCAGATTATCGAGGGTCAATGTGAGGGTCATTTGGATATGAAAGTTTTAACGTTAAGAGTGAGGGTCATTTGGTCATTTGGATGTGACGGTCAGTTGGATATGAAAGTTTTAACGTTAAGAGTCCTGAGTTTGTTTTGGGTTGGTAAGTGGTTTGTGCCATGGCCGGTTCTGATGTTTTTGATGCTCGGGGAGAGCCGACTAAAATATGCCCTCTTAAAAAAAAAAAAAAACGATCTTTTAGGGGTTTGGAACCTAGTCAATTAAGCTAGGCGGCTCATCCCCACGCCGAACTTATTTATTAAGTAAAATGTTACGATAGAATGAAATAAGCTTTGAATTACACGGTCCACCTATATTACCTAAAACGATGTCTCCGTGCGTTTCTTGAAGCAAATTCATCGATTATCTTGTCATAATCGACATTTGCTAAAAATCTACTTTCTATACTCAGTATTGCCACCCATTGAGCCTCTCTTGACTCATCGTACTCCTTAAATAAGACTTCAATATCTTTAATTTTAAAAAACTTCTTTCCGAACCGACCGTGACCGGTATTGTTAATAAAATCTTATATGCAAGTAAAACATTTGGAAACATATCCATCTTCGTTGTAAACTCCATGATTTCAATTGATGACCATGGTATTTCTCCATCATATGCTCCATTAGGTGACATCTCCTCCAAAATTTGTAACTCCATAAACAAGTCTTTACTATCAATATCACAATCTTCATCATATGTTAACGCAAATTCAAGATTCAAACAACATTATTTCAAGTTGGCATCATCCAAATAAGCTAACTTTGATGCATCAAACATGAAACCAAAAATTGATTCAAAGTATTTCATTTGTTCAAATCTACTATTTAATTGTACTAGAGCCATATCAACTATAACAAGAAAGTAATCAGTTCTTAATTGTTCTTTAGCAGATTGTTGTTCTCTTTGAGTATCCGGAATCTCATCAAATTGTTTTTTCCTACAAGGAGCCCGTTTTATACTAAACTCAGGCTCAATATCAATGGTTTGTGCAATTTGTTTATCTTCACTAATAGCATTGTCTAATCCAGTTTCCCTATAAATTTCAAAATAGCTAACAAATCCCTTTAATTTTTTTTAATGTGACATCCAGAAGCATACCACTAGTATAACAACCCGTAAAATTTCGGATTATTTTAATAATATTTATCACGTCAGAAAATTCAAATCAATTATTTTCCGACAAAATGCCAATATCTAAAATATAAAAACGAGAGGTCATTTCGTTCCTTTAGAAATAAGACACCGCACGTACAATACTTGCCCACAAAGTATATGTGAAATTATTATTGTCCAAGTTAAAATTTAAGCATACATAAGCTTAATCCATCAGTTATTTCCGCATACTGCAGCGCAGTAGTATACAAGACTAAAAATAAATACTGAGATAAGAGAAAAATACACTTTTTTATCAATCACTAATAATTTACGAAAGAAAACGAGAAGTTGTCTCGTTAATTCAGAAATTCACGGCACCGCACGCATTCCGACACCAATTAAATAACGCCAAACAATTATAATCAAATTTCAACGTAATAAGAATGTCATATTATTACGTTTATAAAATCGTTTCCAAAAACATAATTTCTATATTTTTCGGGTACCGGGAAGGTACGTTTACTCGAGGATTCGACAAAACACGGAGTACAATTAATACACTACTACTACTAATAATAAATCAAATAAAGCTTTGGATTCTTTTTTTTTCCTTGTGAACCGTCCCTATCATCTCCTCTCTCTCTCTGCTACACCACAATCAACACAATCTCCCTTAAATGGTAAAAATCTTTTCTTTTGATTTCAAACCAAGAAATCAATCTTGTCTTCACTCCCAATATCATCTAGGCTATACCCTAGGAGCACACTTGGAGCGTTTAATCCGAATCCGAGGAGAAGAATGCTTAAAATGGTAGGAAACATGTTTTGGGTTTTCTCTTGGGTCACTTCCATCATCCTTATTCATTCCCTATAAATGGGTCACTCTCAGAAAAGTTCTTCATCACCTCCAGATTCAATCACAAAAATTAGGGTTCTTGGCTCAAAGGGGTTTTTATAATTACCATGGGGGTTTTGAAATTAAAGGGATAAGGAAGCTTGCTCAAGCACCAATCCGTCTAAATTCATCTCGAGTCTCTTCCACTTGAAGCTTTTGGGTCCGGTTCATCACTCTCGATCCACCAATATATTTGTAAGATAAATATATTTGTTATGTAGATTTATCTCGATTTTATTAAACGAGTGTACATAAACAAAAATAACAATCGGATAATGGATATAAACAATGTTATGGCTTGATTCATTGTTGTCGTTGTTGTTGTGGTAAAAAGGGTAACAAGACAAGGAAAAGAAAAAGGTCAAAACTTTATATTTGGCTAAACTAGAAATTGGCTTATGTATGATAATCGGCTTAAAATGTGCTCGACTTATTGTAAATCCTCGACTCGAATTTCAGCCTACGCAACTTACAGTAGTACTCGAATTAAAATAGTTTCCAGCTTATAGTGTTTTCGTTTCTAGTTTATCCGGGGTCATATCTGGTAGACGTAAGGCAAGGCCCAAGACATAGTTCTCATGTCACTTGGTTTCTAAGGACGTTGTACGTTGTAGAACTAGCCAAAAGTCTTGCGTCGGGGTGGTCGTTGTTATTGTTATCATGTTGTTTTTCGACGTACAAGTAAACCCCAAAAGGGTACGGTTGTTTTGTGTACTTCAAGTAGACATCTCGAGGATGGTTGTACTCCATCAGACACTAGACCACGCCGAAGTCTTAGAGGACTTGCGAAAGTCTTGGTACAAGTTGCAATCTCAGCATATACATACATTTTCTTTTGAGCTCATTGCATCAAAATTTATTTGAGTTTTGATACCCCTTTGCGCGTTAGTTAAATCCCTAGTGTCAAAACAACATCACTCCAACTTAAAGTAGTCTGTGTTATGGTTAATTGGGCTTGATCCAGTCCAACAGGGAGAGTTTGATTGACAGTATGGGCTGCGAGCCCATGTGATTTCAGTTGAGGTCCGTTTGGTTTTTGTTCAAGCCCACCAGGGCGTGTCTGTTTGCGACAACCCACTATGGGTACATTCGGTTTTTGTGTTGACCCTAGTAAGCCACGACTCGTTCCCATCCCGTTTCACTCAAATTATTCTCGTCTCGACTCATTTATCCCCAACGTTTGATATAAGACATAAACCTTCCTACACGATGTATAATATATAAACGTGACATTGGTGCAAGGAACAATTAGTAAACAAAAACAAATTGTAATAACAAGATACTCACACGAGACATTTTCACTACTCACAACATAATTAGAAACTTTTACACGTAATGTAAGAGACAAACTTGGCAACACTGGATTTTGAATATGAAAACGGGAAATAAACTTGATAAGATATAACAACAAGCTTTTGTCAATAGTCAAATATATAAACACATCTATTTATTTACCATAACCATTACATATGTGGTGCTATTTTCTTTATATGCAAGATAAGATATACATAATTATTTTCTAAAAATCCTTGGTTTTTAACAATGGAAACACTAGATATATAAGTCAAATTGGATGATAGTTGTATATTAAATGATTCACAACATTCACCAAAGGTACATTGAGTATTTTGTCAATAAATCCCAATACACCCGAGGTAGACTATTTTCTTATAAATCGTTTACAAAACGAGATATACTTCTTGAAGCCTATATTTTCAAATATACATGCGTATATATGTATAAACCAAGCCCTATACATAATTTTCAAAAACATATTGTGAATTGGATACATTTGAAAGCCACATTTGAAATTAATACAAGAAACACATAAACTAAATTACGACTTAATCTCTTTTCAACCACGTTTATATATACATTTATATATATGTATATCTTGGTCATTTACATCGACAACGTCCTATTATAAACATACAAATCCTCCAAATATTATCTTTTGGTCGCCATTAAACCAAAGTCATAATTCCTTCTTCAAGACCTCCTTCCATGTCATACTCTCATAAGCCGAGATCCATCCAAATCTTTGTAAATTGTTCTAAGATAAATGAAACAAAAACGACAACAACAACAACAACAACAACAACACAAAAACTTATAAAGTTAGTTAAACTTTATCGAGTCTCAAACATAAAGACTAAATTGCCGTATTAATTAGGTTGCGTGTCGGAGCCGTGCACTATCACTCCTTGATCTAATTCCTTTAGACTTCATATTGCACATTGCCAAGGTGAGTTTCATAGCCCCTACTTTTACTTGTTTTATAACTGCTTTGGGGGAAGATACATGCTCATTTTACTTAAATGATTTAAATGGTACTTTTCCATGCATACTATGCTTTTACATGTTTAAAGTTTTCATCATACATGGATGCCTTATGGACCATACCAAAATGTTTGACCTTGAATATTACGCAGCTTAGCCTAAGGCCTTAGATCCCAAATTGCCCTTTTCATGAACCGTCAATTCCTGCTGGGAAGCGCGAATGTTATAAATAGATCTATTGAGGGTGACTCCTCTGTTCGGTTGACCCCGCTTGGGTCAAGGCGAAACATATAGCATGTCGGGACCGAATGTAGTGGGATAAACACTCGCCATGGGCTCTGTATTTGTATGACTTCTTTGTGCATACAAGAACTGTCGTAGTTTCGGTTGCATGAACTTAGTGCTAGCGTAATAGATTCAATATATGACATTATATTCGTTGTAATGTACATATACCCTACTTATGGTCCACTAATGAAACCTTTTTTATGAAATCCTTTTATGAATTGAAACCACAAACCTTATGACACTATGCAAGACGTAATGATCATCAAGAACCAAATTTGAAACAATGTACTGAAGTTCCTTTTTGAATAACTCTATGAACTCACCAGCGTAAGCTGACCCCTTTTAGCATGTATCTTCAGGTTTTGAAGTGATAGCTTATCTTTGGAGGCGCAAGGCAAAGGCATGGCATGGTCATAGACGACTCTGATTTATGTATTGGGACCACTTGTTTATAATGGGCCATTTTCCGCACTAATCAATTATGTAAACATTGTTTTTAAGAAATGAATAAAAGTTTGTTTATGAAAATCCGTTGTTCTATTCTTATGTTGTGATACCAATTTAGTAGCACCCCAATACACGTATGCTTCCGCTGAGTCATTTTTGGGGGTGTTACAGATTGGTATCAGAGCCAGGTTATAGAGAACTGGGTATATTTTTAAAAACCTAGACTATAACCACTTTTACCAAAACTAAACCCTATGACCGACACGTGCCTGCCTGCCGAGCTGATGCCTCACTCATGATCATGCTGAGATCATACTTGATAAGATACATGTTTTATCACTGCTCACCTAATTTCATTGTAGGTTACAATTACTTTCACTATACATATACTTACGCATCACAACACTACACCTTTCACTTATATAAAGAGAATAATTGTTCTAATCCTTCGAAACAACCTTTAAAAGTATTGTGGCATATTTCTAGCGTAACTAAGCTAAGTATTTCAAAATTCATTGAACCTCGGGTGAATATAGACTGATCACCTATATTCAACCAGGGACAGTGGGACATAGCCTGATCACCTATGTCCGACTCAGAGGTGAATTTTGCAGTACTTAGGATAGTTATAATAGCCTTATGTCAATTGAGAAAATGATAATATTTTGATAAACATGTAACATTTCAATAAACCACACATTGACGGTTACACTAAAGCCACACACTGGCGTCACACTATCCTTTAATCACAAGCCACTCATCGGCATACCTTAATCACAAGCCACTCATCGGCATACCCTAATCACAAGCCACTCATCGGCATACCCTAATCACAAGCCACTCATCGGCATACCCTAATCACAAGCCACTCATCGGCATATCCTAATCACAAGCCACTCATCGGCATACCCTAATCACAAGCCACTCATCGGCATACCCTAATCACAAGCCACTCACCGGCATACCCTAATCATAAACCACTCACTGGCATTCCCTAAACATAAACCACTCACTGGTATTTCCTAAACACAAACCACGCACTGGCATTCCCTAAACATAAGTCACTCACTGACATTCCCTAATCACAAGCCACTCACAGGCATACCTTAACCACAAGCCACTCACAGGCATACCTTAATCACAAGTCACTCACTGACAATCCTTAATCACAAGCCACTCACAGGCATACCTTAATCACAAGCCACTCACAGGCATACCTTAATCACAAGTCACTCACTGGCATTTCTTAGTCATAAAACACTCACTGGCATCACAATATTTCTTAAGCATAAGCCACTCACTGGCGTCATCCTACATCTTAATCATAAACTTTATAATTCCATATCACAACCGGGTTATGTTATAGTCACTCCTACCCCACACCTTACGCTCCATAGACAAATCAAACCATTCTAGGAGCAACCTTTCAATAACACCTATGAGAAAATACAATAAACCTTTGGCAAAATCTAGAAAGGCATGATAACTGACCTGTGATCCCACATAAACTTGAAAACTTTACGCCTTACCTTGAGGATTAAATACCTAAAAGCTCTACCTACCTCTTAAGAATAACCGTGCCTACCTTGTTACTCTCCTACAAACAAAAGAATTGACATACAAACTATTTCCGATTATCCCTCAAACCATTATAATCAAAATACTTCATGAATCATTCTACAAACCAAATTACCACCTTACCATTTCACCATAAAATGAACTACAATTCTACCCATACCTTACCAAAATAAAGTGTTCATTAATACTTTGAAAGGTATTCCAGAACCACTCTATTGGTTACTTACTTCCTTGAAATGTGTTTTAAGTTAATACCCCATAAACAAAAATGATCAATGTGACCATAGGATGTATCCTACCCCTCTGCCTAAAACCATAAGTAACCATGGGTACATCAACTATTAAACCTCCAACCGTACCCAACTTAGACAACTAAACCTTACTCGTAACTATGGGTAAATGTTATATCCTGTTACATATCCTTGCTAAAATATATTTTCCAAATTTGAGGATTCCCTTTTTTAAATCCAACAATAATACTTTCCAAATCCCTCGTTAAAATGAGACCAAGATGCTGAAACACTAAAAGTTTCACAAAATTGCCCGTATACATACCATAATTAAGAACCGGTTTTACAATCTTTTAAAAATGTGTCATTTTACATATTATCGATTTTGAAACCTGGTCTTAGTCAAACTTGTATAAGTCGAAAGAGAATTCGAAAACAAATACTTCTTCATCCCTTAAGAATCAATCCATATACTTCAGAAACCATTAAACACCAAAAACGGGTACGTTTTGATAAAACTATGAGAAGTTAGAGGTGCCCACACTAACAAAATAGTGAAACCTTGTAACATCAAAACTTTGAACCTTCACTCAATGAACCTATCCTAGAAAATCATAGCTCCTCAGATAGAGGACGTGCTGCTGGCATAACACCTAGGTAACCATGCCCAAAGAGGAAACCCTAGAAACAACCTAGGGACAATTCAAAACTTGTCCCAAATACCATCACCTCATTTCTGACACCCTATCGGATAATGTAAACTGAGATCCGGGACAGATCTCCTGTAAGGTGGGTAGACTATAACAACCCGTAAAATTTCGGATTATTTTAATAATATTTATCACGTCAGAAAATTCAAATCAATTATTTTCCGACAAAATGCCAATATCTAAAATATAAAAACGAGAGGTCATTTCGTTCCTTTAGAAATAAGACACCGCACGTACAATACTTGCCCACAAAGTATATGTGAAATTATTATTGTCCAAGTTAAAATTTAAGCATACATAAGCTTAATCCATCAGTTATTTCCGCATACTGCAGCGCAGTAGTATACAAGACTAAAAATAAATACTGAGATAAGAGAAAAATACACTTTTTTATCAATCACTAATAATTTACGAAAGAAAACGAGAAGTTGTCTCGTTAATTCAGAAATTCACGGCACCGCACGCATTCCGACACCAATTAAATAACGCCAAACAATTATAATCAAATTTCAACGTAATAAGAATGTCATATTATTACGTTTATAAAATCGTTTCCAAAAACATAATTTCTATATTTTTCGGGTACCGGGAAGGTACGTTTACTCGAGGATTCGACAAAACACGGAGTACAATTAATACACTACTACTACTAATAATAAATCAAATAAAGCTTTGGATTCTTTTTTTTTTCCTTGTGAACCGTCCCTATCATCTCCTCTCTCTCTCTGCTACACCACAACCAACACAATCTCCCTTAAATGGTAAAAATCTTTTCTTTTGATTTCAAACCAAGAAATCAATCTTGTCTTCACTCCCAATATCATCTAGGCTATACCCTAGGAGCACACTTGGAGCGTTTAATCCGAATCCGAGGAGAAGAATGCTTAAAATGGTAGGAAACATGTTTTGGGTTTTCTCTTGGGTCACTTCCATCATCCTTATTCATTCCCTATAAATGGGTCACTCTCAGAAAAGTTCTTCATCACCTCCAGATTCAATCACAAAAATTAGGGTTCTTGGCTCAAAGGGGTTTTTATAATTACCATGGGGGTTTTGAAATTAAAGGGATAAGGAAGCTTGCTCAAGCACCAATCCGTCTAAATTCATCTCGAGTCTCTTCCACTTGAAGCTTTTGGGTCCGGTTCATCACTCTCGATCCACCAATATATTTGTAAGATAAATATATTTGTTATGTAGATTTATCTCGATTTTATTAAACGAGTGTACATAAACAAAAATAACAATCGGATAATGGATATAAACAATGTTATGGCTTGATTCATTGTTGTCGTTGTTGTTGTGGTAAAAAGGGTAACAAGACAAGGAAAAGAAAAAGGTCAAAACTTTATATTTGGCTAAACTAGAAATTGGCTTATGTATGATAATCGGCTTAAAATGTGCTCGACTTATTGTAAATCCTCGACTCGAATTTCAGCCTACGCAACTTACAGTAGTACTCGAATTAAAATAGTTTCCAGCTTATAGTGTTTTCGTTTCTAGTTTATCCGGGGTCATATCTGGTAGACGTAAGGCAAGGCCCAAGACATAGTTCTCATGTCACTTGGTTTCTAAGGACGTTGTACGTTGTAGAACTAGCCAAAAGTCTTGCGTCGGGGTGGTCGTTGTTATTGTTATCATGTTGTTTTTCGACGTACAAGTAAACCCCAAAAGGGTACGGTTGTTTTGTGTACTTCAAGTAGACATCTCGAGGATGGTTGTACTCCATCAGACACTATACCACGCCGAAGTCTTAGAGGACTTGCGAAAGTCTTGGTACAAGTTGCAATCTCAGCTTATACATACATTTTCTTTTGAGCTCATTGCATCAAAATTTATTTGAGTTTTGATACCCCCTTTGCGTTAGTTAAATCCCTAGTGTCAAAACAACATCACTCCAACTTAAAGTAGTCTGTGTTATGGTTAATTGGGCTTGATCCAGTCCAACAGGGAGAGTTTGATTGACAGTATGGGCTGCGAGCCCATGTGATTTCAGTTGAGGTCCGTTTGGTTTTTGTTCAAGCCCACCAGGGCGTGTCTGTTTGCGACAACCCACTATGGGTACATTCGGTTTTTGTGTTGACCCTAGTAAGCCACGACTCGTTCCCATCCCGTTTCACTCAAATTATTCTCGTCTCGACTCATTTATCCCCAACGTTTGATATAAGACATAAACCTTCCTACACAATGTATAATATATAAATGTGATATTGGTGCAAGGAACAATTAGTAAACAAAAACAAATTGTAATAACAAGATACTCACACGAGACATTTTTACTACTCACAACATAATTAGAAACTTTTACACGTAATGTAAGAGACAAACTTGGCAACACTGGATTTTGAATATGAAAACGGGAAATAAACTTGATAAGATATAACAACAAGCTTTTGTCAATAGTCAAATATACAAACACATCTATTTATTTACCATAACCATTACATATGTGGTGCTATTTTCTTTATATGCAAGATAAGATATACATAATTATTTTCTAAAAATCCTTGGTTTTTAACAATGGAAAGACTAGATATATAAGTCAAATTGGATGATAGTTGTATATTAAATGATTCACAACATTCACCAAAGGTACATTGAGTATTTTGTCAACAAATCCCAATACACCCGAGGTAGACTATTTTCTTATAAACCGTTTACAAAACGAGATATAATTCTTGAAGCCTATATTTTCAAATATACATGCGTATATATGTATAAACCAAGCCCTATACATAACTTTTCAAAAACATATTGTGAATTGGATACATTTGAAAGCCACATTTGAAATTAATACAAGAAACACATAAACTAAATTACGACTTAATCTCTTTTCAACCACGTTTATATATACATTTATATATATGTATATCTTGGTCATTTACATCGACAATGTCCTATTATAAACATACAAATCCTCCAAATATTATCTTTTGGTCGCCATTAAACCAAAGTCATAATTCCTTCTTCAAGACCTCCTTCCATGTCATACTCTCATAAGACGAGATCCATCCAAATCTTTGTAAATTGTTCTAAGATAAATGAAACAAAAACGACAACAACAACAACAACAACACAAAAACTTATAAAGTTAGTTAAACTTTATCGAGTCTCAAACATAAAGACTAAATTGCCGTATTAATTAGGTTGCGTGTCGGAGCCGTGCACTATCACTCCTTGATCTAATTCCTTTAGACTTCATATTGCACATTGCCAAGGTGAGTTTCATAGCCCCTACTTTTACTTGTTTTATAACTACTTTGGGGGATGATACATGCTCATTTTACTTAAATGATTTAAATGGTACTTTTCCATGCATACTATGCTTTTACATGTTTAAAGTTTTCATCATACATGGATGCCTTATGGACCATACCAAAATGTTTGACCTTGAATATTACGCAGCTTAGCCTAAGGCCTTAGATCCCAAATTGCCCTTTTCATGAACCGTCAATTCCTGCTGGGAAGCGCGAATGTTATAAATAGATCTATTGAGGGTGACTCCTCTGTTCGGTTGACCCCGCTTGGGTCAAGGCGAAACATATAGCATGTCGGGACCGAATGTAGTGGGATAAACACTCGCCATGGGCTCTGTATTTGTATGACTTCTTTGTGCATACAAGAACTGTCGTAGTTTCGGTTGCATGAACTTAGTGCTAGCGTAATAGATTCAATATATGACATTATATTCGTTGTAATGTACATATACCCTACTTATGGTCCACTAATGAAACCTTTTTTATGAAATCCTTTTATGAATTGAAACCACAAACCTTATGACACTATGCAAGACGTAATGATCATCAAGAACCAAATTTGAAACAATGTACTGAAGTTCCTTTTTGAATAACTCTATGAACTCACCAGCGTAAGCTGACCCCTTTTAGCATGTATCTTCAGGTTTTGAAGTGATAGCTTATCTTTGGAGGCGCAAGGCAAAGGCATGGCATGGTCATAGACGACTCTGATTTATGTATTGGGACCACTTGTTTATAATGGGCCATTTTCCGCACTAATCAATTATGTAAACATTGTTTTTAAGAAATGAATAAAAGTTTGTTTATGAAAATCCGTTGTTCTATTCTTATGTTGTGATACCAATTTAGTAGCACCCCAATACACGTATGCTTCCGCTGAGTCATTTTTGGGGGTGTTACAGATTGGTATCAGAGCCAGGTTATAAAGAACTGGGTATATTTTTAAAAACCTAGACTATAACCACTTTTACCAAAACTAAACCCTATGACCGACACGTGCCTGCCTGCCGAGCTGATGCCTCACTCATGATCATGCTGAGATCATACTTGATAAGATACATGTTTTATCACTGCTCACCTAATTTCATTGTAGGTTACAATTACTTTCACTATACATATACTCACGCATCACAACACTACACCTTTCACTTATATAAAGAGAATAATTGTTCTAATCCTTCGAAACAACCTTTAAAAGTATTGTGGCATATTTCTAGCGTAACTAAGCTAAGTATTTCAAAATTCATTGAACCTCGGGTGAATATAGACTGATCACCTATATTCAACCAGGGACAGTGGGACATAGCCTGATCACCTATGTCCGACTCAGAGGTGAATTTTGCAGTACTTAGGATAGTTATAATAGCCTTATGTCAATTGAGAAAATGATAATATTTTGATAAACATGTAACATTTCAATAAACCACACATTGACGGTTACACTAAAGCCACACACTGGCGTCACACTATCCTTTAATCACAAGCCACTCATCGGCATACCCTAATCACAAGCCACTCATCGGCATACCCTAATCACAAGCCACTCATCGGCATACCCTAATCACAAGCCACTCATCGGCATATCCTAATCACAAGCCAACCATCGGCATACCCTAATCACAAGCCACTCATCGGCATACCCTAATCACAAGCCACTCATCAGCATACCCTAATCACAAGCCACTCATCGGCATACCCTAATCACAAGCCACTCACCGGCATACCCTAATCATAAACCACTCACTGGCATTCCCTAAACATAAACCACTCACTGGTATTTCCTAAACACAAACCACTCACTGTCATTCCCTAAACATAAGTCACTCACTGACATTCCCTAATCACAAGCCACTCACAGGCATACCTTAACCACAAGCCACTCACAGGCATACCTTAATCACAAGTCACTCACTGACAATCCTTAATCACAAGCCACTCACAGGCATACCTTAATCACAAGCCACTCACAGGCATACCTTAATCACAAGTCACTCACTGGCATTTCTTAGTCATAAAACACTCACTGGCATCACAATATTTCTTAAGCATAAGCCACTCACTGGCGTCATCCTACATCTTAATCATAAACTTTATAATTCCATATCACAACCGGGTTATGTTATAGTCACTCCTACCCCACACCTTACGCTCCATAGACAAATCAAACCATTCTAGGAGCAACCTTTCAATAACACCTATGAGAAAATACAATAAACCTTTGGCAAAATCTAGAAAGGCATGATAACTGACCTGTGATCCCACATAAACTTGAAAACTTTACGCCTTACCTTGAGGATTAAATACCTAAAAGCTCTACCTACCTCTTAAGAATAACCGTGCCTACCTTGTTACTCTCCTACAAACAAAAGAATTGACATACAAACTATTTCCGATTATCCCTCAAACCGTTATAATCAAAATACTTCATGAATCATTCTACAAACCAAATTACCACCTTACCATTTCACCATAAAATGAACTACAATTCTACCCATACCTTACCAAAATAAAGTGTTCATTAATACTTTGAAAGGTATTCCAGAACCACTCTATTGGTTACTTACTTCCTTGAAATGTGTTTTAAGTTAATACCCCATAAACAAAAATGATCAATGTGACCATAGGATGTATCCTACCCCTCTGCCTAAAACCATAAGTAACCATGGGTACATCAACTATTAAACCTCCAACCGTACCCAACTTAGACAACTAAACCTTACTCGTAGCTATGGGTAAATGTTATATCATGTTACATATCCTTGCTAAAATATATTTTCCAAATTTGAGGATTCCCCTTTTTAAATCCAACAATAATACTTTCCAAATCCCTCGTTAAAATGAGACCAAGATGCTGAAACACTAAAAGTTTCACAAAATTGCTCGTGTACATACCATAATTAAGAACCGGTTTTACAATCTTTTAAAAATGTGTCATTTTACATATTATCGATTTTGAAACCTGGTCTTAGTCAAACTTGTATAAACATTTACTCGAAAGAGAATTCGAAAACAAATATTTCTTCATCCCTTAAGAATCAATCCATATACTTCAGAAACCATTAAACACCAAAAACGGGTACGTTTTGATAAAACTATGAGAAGTTAGAGGTGCCCACACTAACAAAATAGTGAAACCTTGTAACATCAAAACTTTGAACCTTCACTCAATGAACCTATCCTAGAAAATCATAGCTCCTCAGATAGAGGACGTGCTGCTGGCATAACACCTAGGTAACCATGCCCAAAGAGGAAACCCTAGAAACAACCTAGGGACAATTCAAAACTTGTCCCAAATACCATCACCTCATTTCTGACACCCTATCGGATAACGTAAACTGAGATCCGGGACGGATCTCCTGTAAGGTGGGTAGACTATAACATCCCGTAAAATTTCAGATTATTTTAATAATATTTATCACGTCAGAAAATTCAAATCAATTATTTCCGACAAAATGCCAATATCTAAAATATAAAAACGAGAGGTCATTTCGTTCCTTTAGAAATAAGACACCGCACGTACAATACTTGCCCACAAAGTATATGTGAAATTATTATTGTCCAAGTTAAAATTTAAGCATACATAAGCTTAATCCATCAGTTATTTCCGCATACTGCAGCGCAGTAGTATACAAGACTAAAAATAAATACTGAGATAAGAGAAAAATACACTTTTTTATCAATCACTAATAATTTATGAAAGAAAACGAGAAGTTGTCTCGTTAATTCAGAAATTCACGGCACCGCACGCATTCCGACACCAATTAAATAACGCCAAACAATTATAATCAAATTTCAACGTAATAAGAATGTCATATTATTACGTTTATAAAATCGTTTCCAAAAACATAATTTCTATATTTTTCGGGTTTCGGGAAGGTACGTTTACTCGAGGATTCGACAAAACACGGAGTACAATTAATACACTACTACTAATAATAAATCAAATAAAGCTTTGGATTTTTTTTCCTTGTGAACCGTCCCTATCATCTCCTCTCTCTCTCTGCTACACCACAACCAACACAATCTCCCTTAAATGGTAAAAATCTTTTCTTTTGATTTCAAATTGGTTTTAATCAATCTTGTCTTCACTCCCAATATCGTCTAGGCTATACCCTAGGAGCACACTTGGAGCGTTTAATCCGAATCCGAGGAGAAGAATGCTTAAAATGGTAGGAAACATGTTTTGGTTTTTCTCTTGGGTCACTTCCATCATCCTTATTCATTCCCTATAAATGGGTCACTCTCAGAAAAGTTCTTCATCACCTCCAGATTCAATCACAAAAATTAGGGTTCTTGGCTCAAAGGGGTTTTTATAATTACCATGGGGGTTTTGAAATTAAAGGGATAAGGAAGCTTGCTCAAGCACCAATCCGTCTAAATTCATCTCGAGTCTCTTCCACTTGAAGCTTTTGGGTCCGGTTCATCACTCTCGATCCACCAATATATTTGTAAGATAAATATATTTGTTATGTAGATTTATCTCGATTTTATTAAACGAGTGTACATAAACAAAAATAACAATCGGATAATGGATATAAACAATGTTATGGCTTGATTCATTGTTGTCGTTGTTGTTGTGGTAAAAAGGGTAACAAGACAAGGAAAAGAAAAAGGTCAAAACTTTATATTTGGCTAAACTAGAAATTGGCTTATGTATGATAATCGGCTTAAAATGTGCTCGACTTATTGTAAATCCTCGACTCGAATTTCAGCCTACGCAACTTACAGTAGTACTCGAATTAAAATAGTTTCCAGCTTATAGTGTTTTCGTTTCTAGTTTATCCGGGGTCATATCTGGTAGACGTAAGGCAAGGCCCAAGACATAGTTCTCATGTCACTTGGTTTCTAAGGACGTTGTACGTTGTAGAACTAGCCAAAAGTCTTGCGTCGGGGTGGTCGTTGTTATTGTTATCATGTTGTTTTTCGACGTACAAGTAAACCCCAAAAGGGTACGGTTGTTTTGTGTACTTCAAGTAGACATCTCGAGGATGGTTGTACTCCATCAGACACTAGACCACGCCGAAGTCTTAGAGGACTTGCGAAAGTCTTGGTACAAGTTGCAATCTCAGCTTATACATACATTTTCTTTTGAGCTCATTGCATCAAAATTTATTTGAGTTTTGATACCCCCTTTGCGTTAGTTAAATCCCTAGTGTCAAAACAACATCACTCCAACTTAAAGTAGTCTGTGTTATGGTTAATTGGGCTTGATCCAGTCCAACAGGGAGAGTTTGATTGACAGTATGGGCTGCGAGCCCATGTGATTTCAGTTGAGGTCCGTTTGGTTTTTGTTCAAGCCCACCAGGGCGTGTCTGTTTGCGACAACCCACTATGGGTACATTCGGTTTTTGTGTTGACCCTAGTAAGCCACGACTCATTCCCATCCCGTTTCACTCAAATTGTTCTCGTCTCGACTCATTTATCCCCAACGTTTGATATAAGACATAAACCTTCCTACACGATGTATAATATATAAACGTGACATTGGTGCAAGGAACAATTAGTTAACAAAAACAAATTGTAATAACAAGATACTCACACGAGACATTTTCACTACTCACAACATAATTAGAAACTTTTACACGTAATGTAAGAGACAAACTTGGCAACACTGGATTTTGAATATGAAAACGGGAAATAAACTTGATAAGATATAACAAGCTTTTGTCAATAGTCAAATATACAAACACATCTATTTATTTACCATAACCATTACATATGTGGTGCTATTTTCTTTATATGCAAGATAAGATATACATAATTATTTTCTAAAAATCCTTGGTTTTTAACAATGGAAAGACTAGATATATAAGTCAAATTGGATGACAGTTGTATATTAAATGATTCACAACATTCACCAAAGGTACATTGAGTATTTTGTCAATAAATCCCAATACACCCGAGGTAGACTATTTTCTTATAAACCGTTTACAAAACGAGATATACTTCTTGAAGCCTATATTTTCAAATATACATGCGTATATATGTATAAACCAAGCCCTATACATAACTTTTCAAAAACATATTGTGAATTGGATACATTTGAAAGCCACATTTGAAATTAATACAAGAAACACATAAACTAAATTACGACTTAATCTCTTTTCAACCACGTTTATATATACATTTATATATATGTATATCTTGGTCATTTACATCGACAACGTCCTATTATAAACATACAAATCCTCCAAATATTATCTTTTGGTCGCCATTAAACCAAAGTCATAATTCCTTCTTCAAGACCTCCTTCCATGTCATACTCTCATAAGCCGAGATCCATCCAAATCTTTGTAAATTGTTCTAAGATAAATGAAACAAAAACGACAACAACAACAACAACAACACAAAAACTTATAAAGTTAGTTAAACTTTATCGAGTCTCAAACATAAAGACTAAATTGCCGTATTAATTAGGTTGCGTGTCGGAGCCGTGCACTATCACTCCTTGATCTAATTCCTTTAGACTTCATATTGCACATTGCCAAGGTGAGTTTCATAGCCCCTACTTTTACTTGTTTTATAACTGCTTTGGGGGAAGATACATGCTCATTTTACTTAAATGATTTAAATGGTACTTTTCCATGCATACTATGCTTTTACATGTTTAAAGTTCTCATCATACATGGATGCCTTATGGACCATACCAAAATGTTTGACCATGAATATTACGCAGCTTAGCCTAAGGCCTTAGAACCCAAATTGCCCTTTTCATGAACCGTCAATTCCTGCTGGGAAGCGCGAATGTTATAAATAGATCTATTGAGGGTGACTCCTCTGTTCGGTTGACCCCGCTTGGGTCAAGGCGAAACATATAGCATGTCGGGACCGAATGTAGTGGGATAAACACTCGCCATGGGCTCTGTATTTGTATGACTTCTTTGTGCATACAAGAACTGTCGTAGTTTCGGTTGCATGAACTTAGTGCTAGCGTAATAGATTCAATATATGACATTATATTCGTTGTAATGTACATATACCCTACTTATGGTCCACTAATGCAACCTTTTTTATGAAATCCTTTTATGAATTGAAACCACAAACCTTATGACACTATGCAAGACGTAATGATCATCAAGAACCAAATTTGAAACAATGTACTGAAGTTCCTTTTTGAATAACTCTATGAACTCACCAGCGTAAGCTGACCCCTTTTAGCATGTATCTTCAGGTTTTGAAGTGATAGCTTATCTTTGGAGGCGCAAGGCAAAGGCATGGCATGGTCATAGACGACTCTGATTTATGTATTGGGACCACTTGTTTATAATGGGCCATTTTCCGCATTAATCAATTATGTAAACATTGTTTTTAAGAAATGAATAAAAGTTTGTTTATGAAAATCCGTTGTTCTATTCTTATGTTGTGATACCAATTTAGTAGCACCCCAATACACGTATGCTTCCGCTGAGTCATTTTTGGGGGTGTTACAGATTGGTATCAGAGCCATGTTATAGAGAACTGGGTATATTTTTAAAAACCTAGACTATAACCACTTTTACCAAAACTAAACCCTATGACCGACACGTGCCTGCCTGCCGAGCTGATGCCTCACTCATGATCATGCTGAGATCATACTTGATAAGATACATGTTTTATCACTGCTCACCTAATCTCATTGTAGGTTACAATTACTTTCACTATACATATACTTACGCATCACAACACTACACCTTTCACTTATATAAAGAGAATAATTGTTCTAATCCTTCGAAACAACCTTTAAAAGTATTGTGGCATATTTCTAGCGTAACTAAGCTAAGTATTTCAAAATTCATTGAACCTCGGGTGAATATAGACTGATCACCTATATTCAACCAGGGACAGTGGGACATAGCCTGATCACCTATGTCCGACTCAGAGGTGAATTTTGCAGTACTTAGGATAGTTATAATAGCCTTATGTCAATTGAGAAAATGATAATATTTTGATAAACATGTAACATTTCAATAAACCACACATTGACGGTTACACTAAAGCCACACACTGGCGTCACACTATCCTTTAATCACAAGCCACTCATCGGCATACCCTAATCACAAGCCACTCATCGGCATACCCTAATCACAAGCCACTCATCGGCATACCCTAATCACAAGCCACTCATCGGCATACCCTAATCACAAGCCACTCATCGGCATACCCTAATCACAAGCCACTCACCGGCATACCCTAATCATAAACCACTCACTGGCATTCCCTAAACATAAACCACTCACTGGTATTTCCTAAACACAAACCACTCACTGTCATTCCCTAAACATAAGTCACTCACTGACATTCCCTAATCACAAGCCACTCACAGGCATACCTTAACCACAAGCCACTCACAGGCATACCTTAATCACAAGTCACTCACTGACAATCCTTAATCACAAGCCACTCACAGGAATACCTTAATCACAAGCCACTCACAGGCATACCTTAATCACAAGTCACTCACTGGCATTTCTTAGTCATAAAACACTCACTGGCATCACAATATTTCTTAAGCATAAGCCACTCACTGGCGTCATCCTACATCTTAATCATAAACTTTATAATTCCATATCACAACCGGGTTATGTTATAGTCACTCCTACCCCACACCTTACGCTCCATAGACAAATCAAACAATTCTAGGAGCAACCTTTCAATAACACCTATGAGAAAATACAATAAACCTTTGGCAAAATCTAGAAAGGCATGATAACTGACCTGTGATCCCACATAAACTTGAAAACTTTATGCCTTACCTTGAGGATTAAATACCTAAAAGCTCTACCTACCTCTTAAGAATAACCGTGCCTACCTTGTTACTCTCCTACAAACAAAAGAATTGACATACAAACTATTTCCGATTATCCCTCAAACCATTATAATCAAAATACTTCATGAATCATTCTACAAACCAAATTACCACCTTACCATTTTACCATAAAATGAACTACAATTCTACCCATACCTTACCAAAATAAAGTGTTCATTAATACTTTGAAAGGTATTCCAGAACCACTCTATTGGTTACTTACTTCCTTGAAATGTGTTTTAAGTTAATACCCCATAAACAAAAATGATCAATGTGACCATAGGATGTATCCTACCCCTCTGCCTAAAACCATAAGTAACCATGGGTACATCAACTATTAAACCTCCAACCGTACCCAACTTAGACAACTAAACCTTACTCGTAGCTATGGGTAAATGTTATATCCTGTTACATATCCTTGCTAAAATATATTTTCCAAATTTGAGGATTCCCCTTTTTAAATCCAACAATAATACTTTCCAAATCCCTCGTTAAAATGAGACCAAGATGCTGAAACACTAAAAGTTTCACAAAATTGCCCGTATACATACCATAATTAAGAACCGGTTTTACAATCTTTTAAAAATGTGTCATTTTACATATTATCGATTTTGAAACCTGGTCTTAGTCAAACTTGTATAAACATTTAGTCGAAAGAGAATTCAAAAACAAATATTTCTTCATCCCTTAAGAATCAATCCATATACTTCAGAAACCATTAAACACCAAAAACGGGTACGTTTTGATAAAACTATGAGAAGTTAGAGGTGCCCACACTAACAAAATAGTGAAACCTTGTAACATCAAAACTTTGAACCTTCACTCAATGAACCTATCCTAGAAAATCATAGCTCCTCAGATAGAGGACGTGCTGCTGGCATAACACCTAGGTAACCATGCCCAAAGAGGAAACCCTAGAAACAACCTAGGGACAATTCAAAACTTGTCCCAAATACCATCACCTCATTTCTGACACCCTATCGGATAACGTAAACTGAGATCCGGGACGGATCTCCTGTAAGGTGGGTAGACTATAACAACCCGTAAAATTTCGGATTATTTTAATAATATTTATCACGTCAGAAAATTCAAATCAATTATTTTCCGACAAAATGCCAATATCTAAAATATAAAAACGAGAGGTCATTTCGTTCCTTTAGAAATAAGACACCGCACGTACAATACTTGCCCACAAAGTATATGTGAAATTATTATTGTCCAAGTTAAAATTTAAGCATACATAAGCTTAATCCATCAGTTATTTCCGCATACTGCAGCGCAGTAGTATACAAGACTAAAAATAAATACTGAGATAAGAGAAAAATACACTTTTTTATCAATCACTAATAATTTACGAAAGAAAACGAGAAGTTGTCTCGTTAATTCAGAAATTCACGGCACCGCACGCATTCCGACACCAATTAAATAACGCCAAACAATTATAATCAAATTTCAACGTAATAAGAATGTCATATTATTACGTTTATAAAATCGTTTCCAAAAACATAATTTCTATATTTTTCGGGTACCGAGAAGGTACGTTTACTCGAGGATTCGACAAAACACGGAGTACAATTAATACACTACTACTACTAATAATAAATCAAATAAAGCTTTGGATTCTTTTTTTTCCTTGTGAACCGTCCCTATCATCTCCTCTCTCTCTCTCTGCTACACCACAACCAACACAATCTCCCTTAAATGGTAAAAATATTTTCTTTTGATTTCAAATTGGTTTTAATCAATCTTGTCGTCACTCCCAATATCGTCTAGGCTATACCCTAGGAGCACACTTGGAGCGTTTAATCCGAATCCGAGGAGAAGAATGCTTAAAATGGTAGGAAACATGTTTTGGTTTTTCTCTTGGGTCACTTCCATCATCCTTATTCATTCCCTATAAATGGGTCACTCTCAGAAAAGTTCTTCATCACCTCCAGATTCAATCACAAAAATTAGGGTTCTTGGCTCAAAGGGGTTTTTATAATTACCATGGGGGTTTTGAAATTAAAGGGATAAGGAAGCTTGCTCAAGCACCAATCCGTCTAAATTCATCTCGAGTCTCTTCCACTTGAAGTTTTTGGGTCCGGTTCATCACTCTCGATCCACCAATATATTTGTAAGATAAATATATTTGTTATGTAGATTTATCTCGATTTTATTAAACGAGTGTACATAAACAAAAATAACAATCGGATAATGGATATAAACAATGTTATGGCTTGATTCATTGTTGTCGTTGTTGTTGTGGTAAAAAGGGTAACAAGACAAGGAAAAGAAAAAGGTCAAAACTTTATATTTGGCTAAACTAGAAATTGGCTTATGTATGATAATCGGCTTAAAATGTGCTCGACTTATTGTAAATCCTCGACTCGAATTTCAGCCTACGCAACTTACAGTAGTACTCGAATTAAAATAGTTTCCAGCTTATATTGTTTTCGTTTCTAGTTTATCCGGGGTCATATCTGGTAGACGTAAGGAAAGGCCTAAGACATAGTTCTCATGTCACTTGGTTTCTAAGGACGTTGTACGTTGTAGAACTAGCCAAAAGTCTTGCGTCGGGGTGGTCGTTGTTATTGTTATCATGTTGTTTTTGGACGTACAAGTAAACCCCAAAAGGGTACGGTTGTTTTGTGTACTTCAAGTAGACATCTCGAGGATGGTTGTACTCCATCAGACACTAGACCACGCCGAAGTCTTAGAGGACTTGCGAAAGTCTTGGTACAAGTTGCAATCTCAGCTTATACATACATTTTCTTTTGAGCTCATTGCATCAAAATTTATTTGAGTTTTGATACCCCCTTTGCGTTAGTTAAATCCCTAGTGTCAAAACAACATCACTCCAACTTAAAGTAGTCTGTGTTATGGTTAATTGGGCTTGATCCAGTCCAACAGGGAGAGTTTGATTGACAGTATGGGCTGCGAGCCCATGTGATTTCAGTTGAGGTCCGTTTGGTTTTTGTTCAAGCCCACCAGGGCGTGTCTGTTTGCGACAACCCACTATGGGTACATTCGGTTTTTGTGTTGACCCTAGTAAGCCACGACTCGTTCCCATCCCGTTTCACTCAAATTATTCTCGTCTCGACTCATTTATCCCCAACGTTTGATATAAGACATAAACCTTCCTACACGATGTATAATATTTAAATGATTGGAAACATCTTAGTATAGCTGACATTTATCTTAATCACTTTTAAGTTAGGTACTATTTGGAGCTCAGATCATATTCCCATTCCACACCTTTACAAGTTTTTATGTGTTTTCCCCCAATTTCAAAGGTAATTTTTTTGGATTAATTTTTAATTAATTGATTTTGAAGTTGTTCCTGGGTTGGTGTTTTTTTTTAAATTGAATATGGGTAGGGAAATTTGCAAATTTGGCGTTCTAAATAACATTTATTTTAACTTGACTCAACTTAATGGTATATATTGCTAAAAGGGAAAATGATGCAAATAGACCGCGCGTCCTGAGGCTTATCACTTTCCGGACCACTTTTTTTTTTTTTTTTTTTTTTTTTTTTTTTTTGAAAATGGACCAAGGGCAACCGCTTTCATTGGGCAACTCAACCACATTGCGACAAGTGTCCCGTATGTGTAAGGTATTATTTTTTGGGCAACTAACGTTCGCTGGGCAATCGTATATTTTAAAAAAAGGCTTTATCGTCATTTTACGGTACACAAAAAAGTTGTAACGCCCCGACCCGACAAGGGTAAAGGAATCACAAGCAATGGTGTCATATCAAAGCAAACATAAATATCCAAAAGAAGTCTTAGCATAAATACTGAAATAATTCAAGTCAACATGACTTCAATACATAGGTCCCAGCGGAAAAATAAACTCCAATAAAATATCTGAAATAGTAAGTCTTAAATGGCCTCATAAGATCAAAGCTAAATATCTCTAAGGTAAGTCCACTCAGCACTCATCCCAAAGCAAAACCCAGCTCCAATGCTTAGATACCTGCCGCGGAAGAAAAGAAATGCGGCTGAGCTTCAAAAGCTCAGTGAACAGGTATACAAGCAAAGCGAATACGAAACGAAATCAAATACGGAATATAGTGAACGAAAGATAGTAAAATCATAATCATTTCCAAAGTATAAATCAGAATTATCGAATAAGTTTTATAGTTAACTACCTCGAGCCCAGAAACAAATATCAGATCATAATCATATTCATATTCATATTCATATTCACACAAGGCAACATTTGTAGGGGAGACCTACCGGAGTTATGAAGGACGTGCATGCACGCAGCATCAATCATCAGATAACATATAACATATAACAAATAACAGATAACAGATCTAGGATGCATCCATACGCCCCACAGACAGATATTGGTCATATAATATAACTTGAGCTCATAACAGATAACAGATAAGGGACGTGGCAGAACATCACTCTACTGCCCTAGAGTCATGTCAGAGGTGCATCACTGACACGGACATGGAACCCCCATGACTAGTTAATATTTGGCTCGGGTGTCAAACTATCTTAGGTCAAATCAGAATGTCAAAGCTGACACAGATCATACTTTATCAGAAGATTAATCATATTTTCAAAATCAAAGTTTTCATATCATATAGTTCAAAATCAGATGTTTCATAACTCAGAAATCAGAGTTCAAATAAGCAACAGCTCAAACAAACAGAATGGGGTTCATAACAAAGGCTTAGGAAACCCTAATATAAAAGCTAACGAAAAGAAAACGTTATAAGGAACCTTTACTGAAAAGGTCAGAATATCTGTACCTTATTCCAAAGCAAATGACCAAAAAGCAGAAATACGGAAAGCAAAGGATTACTCCTTCTTCACAGAACCTATACACATTAACGGCCGTACATGTTATTTATGATTCCATAATTGTCGAAATGATCTTTTAATATTTGGTGTTTATACTTAGTGTATTCAGTGATCTTAATGCTTTAGAGTTTTATAATTAAATGAGACTTAAGTGTTTTATAAACAATATCGTAGATTAGGGTTCATTATGTCATTTATTAAAGTGTAGGGTTAAATGTGAAAATAATTTAAACGTCATAACTCACACATGAAATAATGAATTATTATACTTAGCTTCAAACCCTAATCGACTCTCATTTATGTTCTAGGGTTTTCTCATTCTTTTAATATCACATCAATGTGCATTTACTTTATATGTTACGTCATTTAATGACTCATTACTCTTGTTTTTTTACTCAACACATTCATGTCTTAACCATACGTTACTTATACACATATTATACGTCAACTTTTATACCCATGCACGTTTATGATTTCTTGTGACAACCAAAGTTACTTATTATCCGGATTAGACACATCGACACACACATGCACAATAGTTTAGACTAGATATGACCACGTACTACGTTTACATATCAACAAGCTCACTTGACTTATAAAACACACGCATGGTACATGGTTCACAAACCAATCTAGGGTTTAGGTTTTACATGACCATTTCTTATTAAACACACGTTCAAAACCCTCACATGGTTCGGCTTGTATTATAGGGTTCGGCCTCCATGTTTTTACGCAAACCTTAACTCTCTACGTACTTTACATATTCAAGTTTACATGTTTATACCTTGACCGAATTACATATACATGGTTCGGTTATATATATATGTGGTTCGGTTCTTTTATCTCGACATACCTATGATCCGATTCAAATATACGTATTACATTACATGTTCTCTTAACATTACAAGGTTCAATTCATATGGTTTGTCTTTGTTGGTTTCATACGGCTCGACACAAAAGAAAAACACAAGCTCGACTAAAACAAACATGATACAATATATATTAACGTAAGGTGTAACAAAGGAAGACGAAAAAACATGTTATACCTTAGCTCGTTGAAACAAAAGTCTCGACACCAAAGGTTAGGGTTCGGCCGAATGGAACAAGGAAAGAAAAGAAGAGGCAAACAAAACTAGGGTTTTAATTTTGTGTAAATGTATTGTATTTATAGGGAAACAAATAGGTTAGTCTTGAGGTGGTGTGGGCTTCGGCCTGGGGTCTAACCGAACACACAAACCCATACCCATAGGGCTCTCGGCTTGAGTCCATCCGAACAAAACAAACACGGCCCAAGTTGTTTACGCGAGACGTTAAATCTTTCGTCGTACCATGTCGATCACGTACACATATTAGTTAAGTTTTAATTATTCATAAGTTAACTTTTAACTTCGTTAAATGATTATAAACGTATTTTACAAATTTCGGTTTCAAAGGTATTTAATTCTTTATTTATGTTTTAGATTTTCAGGTTTTACAACTCTTCCCCTCTAAAAGAAGAATTTTCGTCCTCGAAAATTGAAATGAAACGAAACGAAAACGAAATGAGAACATACCAAACTATTCAAAGAAATGAGGATAACTAGCTCGCATCGACTCCTCGGTTTCCCAAGTAGCCTCACGTTCCGGGTGATTTTTCCAAAGAATCTTAACGAACGGAATGACTTTGTTTCTCATGACTCTATCTTGCCTTTCTAAAATAGCTTCCGGTTCTTCAGATAAAGACATATCGGACTGAATTTGATCAAACGGATAAGAAGCAACGTGTAACGGATGATAGTTGTATCCCCTTAGGAGTGATACATGGAAAACGTCGTGAACATGCGATAACTGAGGCGGAAGTGCTAACCGATACGAAACTTCTCCTATACGTTCCAGAATTTCAAACGGACCGATAAATCGAGGACTGAGCTTGCCCTTGATTCCAAAACGTTTCACACCTCTAAACGGTGAAACTTTCAAAAATACACGATCTCCAACCCGAAATTCTAAATCACGAGGATGCTTGTCGGCATAACTTTTCTGACGAGACCTAGCCTCCTTCAACTTTTCTCTAGCAACAGCTACTTTCTCATTAGTGATCTCAATCATTTCCGGACCTTCAATTAAGCGTTCACCTACTTCATCCCAACAAGTAGGTGCTCTACATTTCCTTCCATAAAGAAGTTCAAACGGTGCTGCCTTAATGCTAGCATGCCAACTGTTGTTGTATGCAAACTCTACAAAACACAAATATTCATCCCATCTGCCCGTCCATTCTAAAGCACAAGCCCTTAGCATGTCCTCTAAGGTCTGAATAGTCCTCTCTGACTGACCATCTGTTTGAGGATGAAATGCCGTACTGAAATTAAGTCGAGTACCCCAAGCTTTTTGCAAACCTTTCCAGAAACGAGAAGTAAAACGCGGATCCCTATCAGACACAATAGATGCCAGAGTACCATGAAGTCTAACGATCTCTTGCTGAAAAATTTCCGCCAATCTACCAATACCATAATCCTTTCTGATTGGTAAGAAATGAGCAGATTTGGTTAGTCGATCAACAACTACCCAAATCGCATCATGTTTCTTCCGAGTAAGAGGTAGTCCAGTCACAAAATCCATAGATATCTTATCCCACTTCCATGTTGGAATATCCAATGGCTGTAACAATCCACTAGCCCTTTGATGTTCAATCTTAACCTGCTGACAAATCATACACTTCGATACAAACTGTAACACCCCGACCCGACAAGGGTAAAGATATCACAATACGGTTTCATACCAGAACTTAAAATACTATACAAAAGCGAAAGCCTTACAAAAATACTCAAAAGAAAAACATAAATAACTAAACTTCAAAATAAATCTAAGATCTCTATAATCGAATCTCACTCTCGTCTCTACTCTCAACCCAGATCAGCTATCCCATAAGCTTATCTTGAACGCTTAATACCTGCCGCAGGAAAAGAAAAGTGCGGCTGAGCTTACAAAGCCCAGTGAACAGATATAACGAAACAAAATATACAAATGACGAAATCAAAATAAAATAATGATAAGGGATCTTTTAGGATTCTGCGGAACTCAAACATACAGAAATCCAAACAACCATATAACAAGTTAAACATCTCATAGCACATTAATGACACAAACACAAACACATCAGAACAACCAAACACTTAACATATCAAGAAGAAATAAATTACATATAAACCAAACGAAAAGTCTAAGGCTAACGGAAACACTTTCTAGAAAATCAACATGGCATTCAACAATTAATTAACCCTTACTTAACACACTTAAACCAATATTGCAGCAGCGGAAATAGCAGTCCAAATCATGTCAGTCTCACAAACAAATAGAACATATTAGACAAACTATAATTAAATAGACCAAACAAAACATAGCATAACCATTAACAATTATCAAAACAGATATCATAAGCTAAACCAGTTCTTAGATCAAATCCTAACATCAACAGAGTTCAAACATGGCAGTTCACATAAGAAATAAAATACTAACGTATAAGCAAAGTTCCCAAAATCAACTGATAAGACTATACATATTAAGCTTATAAAATACTAACTATCACACTCATACATTCATCCCACAGTTCAACGAATTCACATAACGATAAACTAACATAACATCAGATAACAGCATGCGAATCATATTTAAACATATTAATCATATCTTAGCATAGCAGACGGCAGTCACATAAACATACAAAAGCATAAACACATATAAGAACATATAATAAACCGAGCACATAATCATAAACACTTGAACATATCAAAACAAAATCAGAACACTTATCATAGAACTAACAGATAAAGATTTAGTTAACTACCTCGAGCCCAGAACATATCATATCAAAACATCATACATATACAGGAATAATCTTAGCAAATAATTTGGAGTAGCTAGCTCCCAGAAGTTGTGAAGACGCGTATTGCACACGACATCATTCACCAGACAAATCATATCAGATAACAGATCAGATCTAGGATGCATCCATACGCCCCACAGACATATATAGGTAATATAATACCAACTGAGCTCATAACAAATAACAGATAAGGGACGTGGCAGAACTTCACTCTACTGCCCTAGAGTCATGTCAGAGGTGCATCACTGACACGGACATGGAACCCCCATGACTAGTTAATAATTGGCTCGGGTGTCAAACTAACTTAGGTCAGACAAAAGTTCAATCATAACATAAGTCTTAATCAAACACATGGTTCAGCAAGGAACATATCAATATCTCATATCATAAGGTTCATATTCAGACATAATAAGGTTCTTCAATTACACATATCAAAGTCTTCATAAGCATAAAGTTAAGTCAGGTATCTCATAGTTCCATAAAACATAAGTTCAGATAAGCAACAATTCACACAATCAGGAAAGGGTTCATAGCAATGGCATTGGAAACCCTAATACGTAAAATGGAAAGACTAACGAAAGAACATCATAAGGAACCTTTACTAAGAAGGTCAGAATATATGTATGATAACATAAGTGTCTTAAGGTAAGACAGAATATCCGTACCTTAAAGCAATTGAGAGAAAAGTAACGAATGAACGAATACGAAGATGTAACATCGCGTCTCCTCCAACGAATCTACACGGATTATGATTTATTTAATACTTATTAGAATCATTAATATTATAACGGTTTTATCGTATTAATACTTTTAGAGTTGTCAACATATTCTTATTTTAGTGACAGACGAAATTACAACATTTTAGGGTATTCCTCATTAATTCACCAACTTCCTATTTAGGTTATAGGGTTTCCCATACTCTTTAAATATTACAAAATACGCATTAAATTCACATATTACTTCTTTTAATGATTTCCCAATTTAACCTAGAACGTAAATGATAACAAACCGAAATTATCTCAAACTCATGCGTGTCTCTACAAAATCAACTTACACTTGTTGAACCCATAATTACTCAGAATTACAATTTACACCCTTGACATCTTAAATTTCACCATCTAACCTTACTTTATCAGATTTTACACTTTTAACCCAAAGGTTTCAGAATTTACAAAACGTACCCTAATAAATTAAATACAATTCGAATGGCCCTTTAAATATCCAAAATTACATGTTTAACCCCCACACTTATTTTTATACGTTTAGTACAAGTATTTTACTGTTTACAAAAATAACCTTTAAGTTTCATAATTTACAAAACCAACCCAAAACTTTTGTTTAGGACCGAATAGACATAATTCAAATACAAACCCTAAACCTAAGTTAAACCAATCATTAGCTCATCATTACTACTTCATTAATTACCTTTAATGATTACAAGGAAACCCTAGTTCATGCAAAACCCTAATCGGTCCTTTTTAAATCTTTCTTTTTCCATGTTTAACCGAACCATAAAACTCAAAACAATTCATACAAGCTTCGAATTCATAACTATGTATTTTATTCAGGTTCTATAACATGTAATAGCTTCTGGAAAAATCAATTCATGATCTTAAAAATTATTATATGCCCATTCGTTATTTTTATACGATTTCTAGGGTTTTAGTTTTAAATAATTCCATACGACTTATTAAACATGCATGGCTAATTTTTATGTGTTCCATATGACTTATAGGACTGAAATCAACATTAGGAACTTACCATTGATGAGCTTGGATCGTTAGAACAAAAGAAGCACAAAAACCTCACTTGTCGAAACCCTAATTCACTCAAAAACTCACCACGACTAGAACAGCAACTTAGGAACTCGAACACTATTTTTCCCACCTTCTTTACCTTCAAAGTTGTCCAAGAAAAATGGTCTCAAGCTCTGGAAACTGGAAGTCGATTTGTTTAGGGTTTTGGGAGTCGGTTTGTGTTAATCGCTAGTTAGGGATTTTATGTGAACCGAATTTTGTATATATACTTGATTTACTATTTTTCTTGTGGGCTTTATAATGTATTGGACTTAAAATAAATGGACTCTTAATAATATAAATTTATATTGGGCTTTTACTAATTAAATTCTTTTATAAAAATATTAATTATACACGGCTATTTATATAAAATACATAAATGATTTTAGAAAATTATAATCTATAAAATTAACTTTACAAAGTCATTCAAGATTTATTTGGATCATATGTGATATTTCTTATAAGTTTTCTGAATTTACATAGCTCATTTGGTATTCTGTTAATTCAATTATTCTTACTTTTGATCATAAGGGTATTTTGGTCTTTTTGTGAATTTTAGAAATTCAGGTATTACAATTTCTTCCCCTCTAAAAAGAAATTTCGTCCTCGAAATTGAGCAAGACGGAATAGTATGGCGACAAATGTGGATTTCGAAACTTCATGGAATATGTGACAAATGCTAATCGTATACTTATTAAAGTATTAGCAGTAAAAGATGAGATAAAGAAAATTCAAAAACACAATCTAACTTATGTCGGCCTCTAATGATGGAAACTATCATATGCATAGATGGAACGAATCCTAACGGTTTACTAATCGCAGGAGTATGTGGAGACATACAGATCTAAGGCATAACAATCTATAGGTTAACACAGATAATAACAACTTCGGATCCCAATGGTACCAAACTTATATGCAACAGATACCGACGAAAATCTCATAATCAAATACAGAGTCTCAACCCAATATGAAAAGTACTAAATATCGGATACAAGGCAAATCCATACACATATCGACCACAGGCATTTCCCAGACGTCATATAATTTCAATAAGTTCAAATTATATGATCTCGGTATTATCACGTTGATCAGGCGTCATAATACTTGCATCACATAACAAGTTCTTATTGTCACTATACTTGGTCTCGGGTCATGACACAACACATAGCGAATATCATAGCAAAACACACCATATAGAGATAATATACAGATAACAAGTAATCCTACTACAACAGGTCAAAACCACATGAGTATACCATCATAATGGTCATACCTAATCAAGCGATAATAAAACAACATCATATAGAAAATAAATAGCAGACGAAACTGATGAGGACTAACGGAAACTCAACGAATCTATCAGAAAGAAAACAACGAACAGAAACTATACTATCAAATTTGATTTATTCCATTAATCAAACAAAATTTTCATAATCGTCAAAAGAGGTACTCCCAAAATAAAACTCAATAACCTAAGATTCAATCGTCGAACGAAACAAAAGGACCTAACCCAAAATCAATGTCAAAACTTCTCATAACGAAGGCAACTAATCAGGAGCGCCAATTCCTATCCTTGTGTCGGATTGAACCTACTAGTAGCCGTAGACTCCAATTCCGACTCCACCTCGTATTCTTCCTCGGGTTCCTCTTCTTCCTCTTCCTCCTCGCTTATCCATCCAATCTTGTTTCCTTCATGCTGTGGTAGTAAGCTACTAGCAAAGCCACCTTTCCGCTTCCTCTCTTCCTCCTCCGGCACACGATCCACAAAAGCATACAGATCGCGACTCTCAGCCTGTCCTACTCCTTCATCCTCAACGAACTTGGGACACCTATCATGATACGTAGTGGTGAAACCTTGGTTGTCCACAACCTTAGTTTCATAATCCTCTACTACTTTTCCGTCCACTTCCTTCAAGGTCAGCTTCTCCTCGATCGTGCATGGCCACATATAGGCCGGAACTCGTACCCTCTTGTTGGTTCGCTTCACTCTACCAAACCTCGTACAGCCTTTAGCAACAACAACAGCCCACCTCGTCTTCTCCTTAGGTTGTCTAGCAGGCCCTTGATTGCTCCTATCAGATGAACTAGAGCGACGGGGAATAACCATCTAAAAGAAATTCCAACTATTAGTAAAGTCTAAGTGCGGTAGGGAACGCAAAGAAAGTATGCAGAAGGGAAATCCTAAATCTACCCAATCCTCACAGGTCAAAGCCTAAGCTCTAAGGGTCCTAAAACCTAGGGCTTTGATACCATAAATTGTAACACCCCGACCCGACAAGGGTAAAGATATCACAATACGGTTTCATATCAGAACTTAAAATACTATACAAAAGCGAAAGCCTTACAAAAATACTCAAAAGAAAAACATAAATAACTAAACTTCAAAATAAATCTAAGATCTCTATAATCGAATCTCACTCTCGTCTCTACTCTCAACCCAGATCAGCTATCCCATAAGCTTATCTTGAACGCTTAATACCTGCCGCAGGAAAAGAAAAGTGCGGCTGAGCTTACAAAGCCCAGTGAACAGATATAACGAAACAAAATATACAAATGACGAAATCAAAATAAAATAATGATAAGGGATCTTTTAGGATTCTGCGGAACTCAAACATACAGAAATCCAAACAACCATATAACAAGTTAAACATCTCATAGCACATTAATGACACAAACACAAACACATCAGAACAACCAAACACTTAACATATCAAGAAGAAATAAATTACATATAAACCAAACGAAAAGTCTAAGGCTAACGGAAACACTTTCTAGAAAATCAACATGGCATTCAACAATTAATTAACCCTTACTTAACACACTTAAACCAATATTGCAGCAGCGGAAATAGCAGTCCAAATCATGTCAGTCTCACAAACAAATAGAACATATTAGACAAACTATAATTAAATAGACCAAACAAAACATAGCATAACCATTAACAATTATCAAAACAGATATCATAAGCTAAACCAGTTCTTAGATCAAATCCTAACATCAACAGAGTTCAAACATGGCAGTTCACATAAGAAATAAAATACTAACGTATAAGCAAAGTTCCCAAAATCAACTGATAAGACTATACATATTAAGCTTATAGAATACTAACTATCACACTCATACATTCATCCCACAGTTCAACGAATTCACATAACGATAAACTAACATAACATCAGATAACAGCATGCGAATCATATTTAAACATATTAATCATATCTTAGCATAGCAGACGGCAGTCACATAAACATACAAAAGCATAAACACATATAAGAACATATAATAAACCGAGCACATAATCATAAACACTTGAACATATCAAAACAAAATCAGAACACTTATCATAGAAATAACAGATAAAGATTTAGTTAACTACCTCGAGCCCAGAACATATCATATCAAAACATCATACATATACAGGAATAATCTTAGCAAATAATTTGGAGTAGCTAGCTCCCAGAAGTTGTGAAGACGCGTATTGCACACGACATCATTCACCAGACAAATCATATCAGATAACAGATCAGATCTAGGATGCATCCATACGCCCCACAGACATATATAGGTAATATAATACCAACTGAGCTCATAACAAATAACAGATAAGGGACGTGGCAGAACTTCACTCTACTGCCCTAGAGTCATGTCAGAGGTGCATCACTGACACGGACATGGAACCCCCATGACTAGTTAATAATTGGCTCGGGTGTCAAACTAACTTAGGTCAGACAAAAGTTCAATCATAACATAAGTCTTAATCAAACACATGTTTCAACAAGGAACATATCAATATCTCATATCATAAGGTTCATATTCAGACATAATAAGGTTCTTCAATTACACATATCAAAGTCTTCATAAGCATAAAGTTAAGTCAGGTATCTCATAGTTCCATAAAACATGAGTTCAGATAAGCAACAATTCACACAATCAGGAAAGGGTTCATAGCAATGGCATTGGAAACCCTAAAACGTAAAATGGAAAGACTAACGAAAGAACATCATAAGGAACCTTTACTAAGAAGGTCAGAATATATGTATGATAACATAAGTGTCTTAAGGTAAGACAGAATATCCGTACCTTAAAGCAATTGAGAGAAAAGTAACGAATGAACGAATACGAAGATGTAACGTCGCGTCTCCTCCAACAAATCTACACGGATTATGATTTATTTAATACTTATTAGAATCATTAATATTATAACGGTTTTATCGTATTAATACTTTTAGAGTTGTCAACATATTCTTATTTTAGTGACAGACGAAATTACAACATTTTAGGGTATTCCTCATTAATTCACCAACTTCCTATTTAGGTTATAGGGTTTCCCATACTCTTTAAATATTACAAAATACGCATTAAATTCACATATTACTTCTTTTAATGATTTCCCAATTTAACCTAGAACGTAAATGATAACAAACCGAAATTATCTCAAACTCATGCGTGTCTCTACAAAATCAACTTACACTTGTTGAACCCATAATTACTCAGAATTACAATTTACACCCTTGACATCTTAAATTTCACCATCTAACCTTACTTTATCAGATTTTACACTTTTAACCCAAAGGTTTCAGAATTTACAAAACGTACCCTAATAAATTAAATACAATTCGAATGGCCCTTTAAATATCCAAAATTACATGTTTAACCCCCACACTTATTTTTATACGTTTAGTACAAGTATTTTACTATTTACAAAAATAACCTTTAAGTTTCATAATTTACAAAACCAACCCAAAACTTTTGTTTAGGACCGAATAGACATAATTCAAATACAAACCCTAAACCTAAGTTAAACCAATCATTAGCTCATCATTACTACTTCATTAATTACCTTTAATGATTACAAGGAAACCCTAGTTCATGCAAAACCCTAATCGGTCCTTTTTAAATCTTTCTTTTTCCATGTTTAACCGAACCATAAAACTCAAAACAATTCATACAAGCTTCGAATTCATAACTATGTATTTTATTCAGGTTCTATAACATGTAATAGCTTCTGGAAAAATCAATTCATGATCTTAAAAATTATTATATGCCCATTCGTTATTTTTATACGATTTCTAGGGTTTTAGTTTTAAATAATTCCATACGACTTATTAAACATGCATGGCTAATTTTTATGTGTTCCATATGACTTATAGGACTGAAATCAACATTAGGAACTTACCCTTGATGAGCTTGGATCGTTAGAACAAAAGAAGCACAAAAACCTCACTTGTCGAAACCCTAATTCACTCAAAAACTCACCACGACTAGAACAGCAACTTAGGAACTCGAACACTATTTTTCCCACCTTCTTTACCTTCAAATTTGTCCAAGAAAAATGGTCTCAAGCTCTGGAAACTGGAAGTCGATTTGTTTAGGGTTTTGGGAGTCGGTTTGTGTTAATCGCTAGTTAGGGATTTTATGTGAACCGAATTTTGTATATATACTTGATTTACTATTTTTCTTGTGGGCTTTATAATGTATTGGACTTAAAATAAATGGACTCTTAATAATATAAATTTATATTGGGCTTTTACTAGTTAAATTCTTTTATAAAAATATTAATTATACACGGCTATTTATATAAAATACATAAATGATTTTAGAAAATTATAATCTATAAAATTAACTTTACAAAGTCATTCAAGATTTATTTGGATCATATGTGATATTTCTTATAAGTTTTCTGAATTTACATAGCTCATTTGGTATTCTGTTAATTCAATTATTCTTACTTTTGATCATAAGGGTATTTTGGTCTTTTTGTGAATTTTAGAAATTCAGGTATTACACAAACGTCGCCACATCTTGCTTCATGCCATTCCACCAGAAGTACTGTTTCAAATCCCTATACATCTTGGTAGAACCAGGATGGATAGTGAAAGGAGAACTATGAGCTTCAGTCATAACTTTCTCGCGAAGTACAGGATCATTGGGAACACAAAGCCTATCTTCATACCATACAGTTCCGTCATCATCAACCTTAAACTCCGTCTGCTTACCTTCTTCAACATTTTGCGCCACGGCCCACAGCTCGCCATCATCTTTCTGAGCTTCTTTAATTTGCAGTATAAGGTTCGACTCCACCTTCATACTAGCCCAGTATCCATCAAAACCTCGTACGCATAGCTGAACATCCAAACGCTCTAAGTCACGAATAATCCTAGGTTCAATCTCAATACTTGCAAGAATGCCTGATTTCCGGCTAAGTGCGTCAGCAACTACATTAGCCTTACCTGGATGGTACTGAATGTTGGTGTCATAATCCTTAAGAAGTTCTAACCATCTTCTTTGTCTCATGTTAAGTTCTTTCTGAGTGAAAATATACTTGAGACTCTTATGGTCAGTGAATATATCACACGTCTCTCCATACAAGTAATGTCTCCAGATCTTCAACGCGAACACCACTGCAGCTAACTCAAGGTCATGAGTTGGGTAATTCTCTTCATAAGGTTTTAGCTGCCTTGAAGCATAAGCTATTACCTTTCCATGTTGCATCAAAACACAGCCCAATCCTTTCTTAGATGCATCACTGTAAATTTCAAATCCTCCAGAACCAGATGGAAGAGTCAAAATAGGAGCGGACACCAATCTCTGTTTCAACTCTTCAAAACTCTTTTCTCGTTCATCCGTCCATACAAACTTTTCACCTTTCCTCATCAATTGGGTTAGGGGCAAAGCTAAGCGAGAGAAACCTTCAACAAAACATCGGTAATAACCAGCAAGTCCTAGAAAACTCCTAACCTCAGTCACTGTCGTAGGTCTTGGCCATTTAGTGATAGCCTCAACTTTAGACGGATCCATGGTGATACCATCAGCAGATACAATATGACCAAGGAACGCGACTTGTCTTAACCAAAACTCGCACTTCGAAAATTTGGCGTACAACTTCTTCTTCCTCAGAATCTCCAAAACTATCCAAAGATGTTGTTCATGCTCTTCTTCAGACTTAGAGTAAACCAAAATGTCGTCGATGAAAACGATAACGAACTTATCGAGGAACTCATGGAAAACACGATTCATTAGGTCCATAAACACAGCAGGCGCATTCGTCAAACCAAAAGGCATAACGAGGAATTCGTAGTGACCATATCTGGTACGAAACGCGGTCTTAGGAACATCTTGCTCCCTCACACGTAGCTGGTGATAACCAGATCTCAGATCAATCTTAGAAAAGAACTTAGCTCCTTGCAGTTGATCAAACAAATCATCAATATGTGGCAGAGGATAACGGTTACGAATAGTAATACGATTGAGTTCACGGTAGTCGATACATAGACGCATGCTTCCATCCTTTTTCTTCACAAACAAAATAGGTGCACCCCATGGAGAAACACTGGGTCGAATAAATCCATTTTCTATCATCTCTTGCAGCTATTCCTTCAACTCCTTCAGTTCTATAGGTGCCATACGATACAGAGCCTTCGAAATCGGTTCAGCACCAGGAATTAACTCAATGCTAAACTCAACTTCTCTAGCTGGGGGAAGACCAGGGAGTTCATCTGGAAAAACGTCGGTGAATTCACAAACAACAGAAAGATTTTCAATGTTAGGACTCTCTAAAGATGTGTCCTTAACAGATGCCAGAAAACCTTGGCACCCATGAGCAATCATGGTCCGTGCCTTCATAGCAGAAATGAGCTTAACAGATTTGAGAGGTTGAGAACCAAAATAAACAAATTCAGGATATTTTATGTCTCCAAAGATCACAGTTCTAGCATAGCAGTCGAGGGAAGCTCTATGATAAGCCAACCAATCCATGCCTAGAATGATATCAAAGTCGACCATATCGAGAGGATACAGATTTGCAGAGCGAATACGATCATCAAAACGAAGAGGGCACTTAACGTATTTATGATCAATGATCATGTGGTTTTTCATAGGCGTAGAAATTGATAAGTGATTTGTTAATGGTTTGGGCTTCATATTAAGTTTCTTAGCAAATGTGACAGATATAATGGAGTGTGTGGCACCGGTATCAAATAAAGCGAAGACAGAATAATCATCAATGAAAAGAGTGCCCGTAATGGTACCTGAAGTGCGCTCCGCCTGATTCCGAGTAGTAGCATAAACACGTCCAGTAGTAGGTGGCGGCTTGATGTAGTTTCCAGGAACCACCGGGTTCTTCTTAGGGCAATCCTTGATCTTGTGAGTAGTGGAACCACAAGAGAAACATCCACCAGTGGCCTTGAAACACGGTCCCGGATGAGCCTTTCCACAAGTAGTACAGATAGGTGGGGGAGGCAAAACTTCAGTCGTCCTTTGCTGACCAGAAGATCCTGAAGCACGACCCTGATTTGATCCTCGAGCTGACTGATCCTTGTTGTAACGCTGGTTATTGTTACCTTGATTCTGACGATCATTTCCATTCCTACCAGCAGCTCTGCTATCCTGACTCTTCGCCTCAGGGCGCCTAGAGTCCACATTCCTTCCTGACTGACCCCGCTGATCATAACTCCTATCCACTTGACCCCTCGAATCATAACTCCTGCCAGAATTTCCCTTATAATCATTACTTTGAGTCCTACCTTGAATCCGATCACCATCGCGGTTACGCTTGTTGGAACCCGAAACCTCATGAAAGATCTTAATGTTACGAGCTACATCATTGTAGGCCGACACATTCTCATACTCAATATTAAGCAGTCGGTCCAACACCCACTTCTTCAGTCCCCACTTGAAGTGCTTAGCTTGGCGCCTACCATCTCCAGCAATCGTTCCCACAAAACTTACCAACCTCATAAACCTACTCATGTACTCATTGGAGTTCTCATGATCAAACTGGTAGATTGCCTGATAATCCCTCTCATACCTTTGCTCCTCAGCATCAGGGAAGTAACGGTTATAGAAGATAGTACGAAATTCAGTCCAGGTACAAGTAACAGCAAAAGCATCTCCTCCTCTTGCTTGTTTGAGTGCCTTCCACCAATTCAAAGCATCACCTTCCAACATAAATGCAGCCAAACGAGTCTTAAACTCGTCTCCACAACCCAATACTTCAAACAGCTTCTCAATATGAGTGATCCAGTCCTCGGCCTCAGTGGGAGTAGCAGCAGTGCTAAACAAATTAGGTTTGAGCTTACCGAAACGCTCGAGCCAAGTGTGAATGCCGGTGGGTTGATTACCTCCACCACTACCTGAAGCACCAGTCTGATTACGAATGTTGTTGATCACCTGTGCCATCATCTCAGGTGTAGTAAGACCAGGGAAAAGAGTGTTGAGAGCATTAGCAATCGCAGCATCAATGTTAGGAGCATCATCGTCTCCATCCGCGCTACCGTTAGTACGAGTTCGAACCATCTGAACGATATTCAAACGATTAGCAAAATGAACAAAGGTGAGATACAAAATGGAAGTACGCAGAAGGAATCCTAAAGTCTACCCAATCCTCACAGGTCATAGCCTAAGCTCTAAGGGTCTCAAAACCTAAGCTCTGAAACCATAAATTGTAATGCCCCGACCCGACAAGGGTAAAGGAATCACAAGCAATGGTGTCATATCAAAGCAAACATAAATATCCAAAAGAAGTCTTAGCATAAATACTGAAATAATTCAAGTCAACATGACTTCAATACATAGGTCCCAGCGAAAAAATAAACTCCAATAAAATATCTGAAATAGTAAGTCTTAAATGGCCTCATAAGATCAAAGCTAAATATCTCTAAGGTAAGTCCACTCAGCACTCATCCCAAAGCAAAACCCAGCTTCAATGCTTAGATACCTGCCGCGGAAGAAAAGAAATGCGGCTGAGCTTCAAAAGCTCAGTGAACAGATATACAAGCAAAGCGAATACGAAACAAAATCAAATACGGAATATAGTGAACGAAAGATAGTAAAATCATAATCATTTCCAAAGTATAAATCAGAATTATCGAATAAGTTTTATAGTTAACTACCTCGAGCCCAGAAACAAATATCAGATCATATTCATATTCATATTCACACAAGGCAACATTTGTAGGGGAGACCTACCGGAGTTATGAAGGACGTGCATGCACGCAGCATCAATCATCAGATAACATATAACATATAACAAATAACAGATAACAGATCTAGGATGCATCCATACGCCCCACAGACAGATATTGGTCATATAATATAACTTGAGCTCATAACAGATAACAGATAAGGGACGTGGCAGAACATCACTCTACTGCCCTAGAGTCATGTCAGAGGTGCATCACTGACACGGACATGGAACCCTCATGACTAGTTAATATTTGGCTCGGGTGTCAAACTATCTTAGGTCAAATCAGAATGTCAAAACTGACACAGATCATACTTTATCAGAAGATTAATCATATTTTCAAAATCAAAGTTTTCATATCATATAGTTCAAAATCAGATGTTTCATAACTCAGAAATCAGAGTTCAAATAAGCAACAGCTCAAACAAACATAATGGGGTTCATAGCAAAGGCTTAGGAAACCCTAATATAAAAGCTAACGAAAATAAAACGTTATAAGGAACCTTTACTGAAAAGGTCAGAATATCTGTACCTTATTCCAAAGCAAATGACCAAAAAGCAGAAATACGGAAAGCAAAGGATTACTCCTTCTTCACAGAACCTATACACATTAACGGTCGTACATGTTATTTATGATTCCATAATTGTCGAAATGATCTTTTAATATTTGGTGTTTATACTTAGTGTATTCAGTGATCTTAATGCTTTAGAGTTTTATAATTAAATGAGACTTAAGTGTTTTATAAACAATATCGTAGATTAGGGTTCATTATGTCATTTATTAAAGTGTAGGGTTAAATGTGAAAATAGTTTAAACGTCATAACTCACACATGAAATAATGAATTATTATACTTAGCTTCAAACCCTAATCGACTCTCATTTATGTTCTAGGGTTTTCTCATTCTTTTAATATCACATCAATGTGCATTTACTTTATATGTTACGTCATTTAATGACTCATTACTCTTGTTTATTTACTCAACACATTCATGTCTTAACCATACGTTACTTATACACATATTATACGTCAACTTTTATACCCATGCACGTTTATGATTTCTTGTGACAACCAAAGTTACTTATTATCCGGATTAGACACATCAACACACACATGCACAATAGTTTAGACTAGATATGACCACGTACTACGTTTACATATCAACAAGCTCACTTGACTTATAAAACACACGCATGGTACACGGTTCACAAACCAATCTAGGGTTTAGGTTTTACATGACCTTTTCTTATTAAACACACGTTCAAAACCCTCACATGGTTCGGCTTGTATTATAGGGTTCGGCCTCCATGTTTTTACACAAACCTTAACTCTCTACGTACTTTACATATTCAAGTTTACATGTTTATACCTTGACCGAATTACATATACATGGTTCGGTTATATATATATGTGGTTCGGTTCTTTTATCTCGACATACCTATGATCCGATTCAAATATACGTATTACATTACATGTTCTCTTAACATTACAAGGTTCAATTCATATGGTTTGTCTTTGTTGGTTTCATACGGCTCGACACAAAAGAAAAACACAACAAACAAACATGATACAATATATATTAACGTAAGGTGTAACAAAGGAAGACGAGAAAACATGTTATACCTTAGCTCGTTGAAACAAAAGTCTCGACACCAAAGGTTAGGGTTCGGCCGAATGGAACAAGGAAAGAAAAGAAGAGGCAAACAAAACTAGGGTTTCAATTTTGTATAAATGTATTGTATTTATAGGGAAACAAATAGGTTAGTCTTGAGGTGGTGTGGGCTTCGGCCTGGGGTCTAACCGAACACACAAACCCACGCCCATAGGGCTCTCGGCTTGAGTCCATCCGAACAAAACAAACACGGCCCAAGTTGTTTACGCGAGACGTTAAATCTTTCGTCGTACCATGTCGATCACGTACACATATTAGTTAAGTTTTAATTATTCATAAGTTAACTTTTAACTTCGTTAAATGATTATAAACGTATTTTACAAATTCGATTTCAAGGGTATTTTAGTCTTTATTTATGTTTTAGATTTTTAGGTTTTACAAAAGTACACATTTGAATAGTGAAAGTACAGTGGATTTATATTCAAAATCCAATAGTCACTGACACAAAAACATCCATAGTTACCATTTTTCTCTGTTTTTGCTTCTCGCACAAAAGCATTCTTACTTACTATTTTCACAAATCAAACCGCCTTCTTCGTCAGCCCCCTCTCTTCCTTGTAACGTCAGTTATGTCACCATCTATAAAGCTACAATGTTGATTGCAAACCACGTTCGATTGATTAAGTTTTTTTTAAATGTGCCCAAATATGGTACGTAAATATTCTTCTCGTTGTTTATTACATATGATTATTTCCAATTGGTTCTATGTTAAAATAAATCGTTGTTGTTATTCGATTAATACCTATGTTAGATATGTGTTAATTCCATTTTATAATCCATTGCTCTTTTTTATATGTATCTGATTCGTAATTATGTAGGGTATGATACCTTAAATGTCGTTAGTTAAGTATGTAACATTGCTTGGTTCATTAAAAAAATTTAGTGGCAGTTTGTAGACTAATAATGAGTGGTTTATATGCATCATCTATGCAATTGTTTACGACGTTGGTAAAGATTCCTTCTATGGTCTGAATTATTTTTGATTTTTGTTGACCCTTTTTAGGAGTATGAAGCTAAGTTAATCATTACGAGTAAACTGAACTACTTTTCGTAATTATGTAGGGTAGAATACATTTGTTCATTTTACCGCTCTTCTACAGCTTGTTTAGAGGCTTCTTCCTGCTTTGCCCTTTCCTTTTCTTTAACATTTACTTTCATATGTAATCTTTTAGCAAATTTTTCATCAAAAGCTATCTGCTCCTCTGTACTTTTAAACACCATAGTTGGATCTGCAATCCCTTTACCCTTTTCAATATCAGTTTCAGTAACTACATCTTTCTGCACAGGTTCACCAATGTTTAGACTCTTAGCAATAGGTCTAGCTGCAGAGCTAGGGTGAGATTGCTTTTGGTTGACCAATTGTATGGCAATCTCATTGTTAGCCTCTTTTGGTTTTGGTGTTGGTTTTATTGTTGTAGTTATAATTGTAGCAGTGGTTGCCTCTGCAATGGAAACGTCTGAACTGGCTGTGGGTAGAATAATAGCAGCATTGGTTGCAGCAGTGGTTACTGCAATGCTAGCAGTGTATGCAGCAATACTGGCAGTGGTTGCCTGCACCCCTTCCTTCCCTTTTACTTCAACTGCAGCCTTTAAAGAATCATCTATTACTGGTTCTTTACCTTCCATGTGAGCCCACTTAAAAAACACACACAAACTGTAATAGCAACCAGTTCTGGATAGTAATTGCATCTCCGTCATCTCCGTCGTCTCCGTCATCTATTTTCAAATTGAATCTGGCGTTGTTTATCTCTGGCGTTGAATCTGGTATTGACTCTGTAGTTTCTTTTTTTTGATTGAATCTGATTCAGTTTTTAACAACTTTTCTCCAGCGTTGACTCCGACGTTCACTATCTCATGTGAATATGTTAATTGAATTTCATGTTTATTTTTTTCACATGTGAAGATGTTAATTGATTTATTAGATAGTGTTTGTTTGTTACTTTTGACTATCTCATTATATGTTTTTTTTATTACATATCTATTTTTGCATATGGGAAGATGTTTATTGATTTATTTAGATACTGTTTTTACTGTTTGTTTATTATGTTGACTATCTGATGTTTTTAGATTGCATAAATCATACTTTATCTTTGATTATTTGAGTTTTGAAAAATTATGTTTCCTAATGAATAATATCAGTAACTAATGGAATTTTGAGTTTATTATTGTAATTAAGTTTAGTTAGAGTATATTCGCATGTAAAGAATATCGAGATTAGCTATTATTTTGATTATTTAAGTTTTCACAAATAATATCATAAAATCATAACATAAATTTTGATGCACTAATCTAGTACCTTGTTAATTAGATAAATACTTATTACCTTACATATAAGTCCAAAATAGCACATTTTTAAACATATACAAAACATATTCATAATCCTAAAAATCATCAGCATCAGCTGCAACTTCTTTGAGTATGTTGATAAGCCTTTTGGCACATTCAACCATCTCTTGATACTTAGCTTTGACAACAGCATTATGATCTTTCAAATTCTTAAAACTGGTTTTCATCTCTTCATACTTCGCATCAGCATCAACATTATAATCTTTGTAAATCTTAAAATCAGCTATCGCCTCTTCACACGTTGCTTCCAAATTAGCATTATCATCTTCGATCCTCTTTGTTAGGATCACATATTTATGTTGTTTGATGATTCGGGTGGTGTAGGATGATGATAGTATATGAATGCCATGTTTAGAGAGAGATGAAGAGAGGAGAGGGTGATTCTAGAGAGATAAACAAAAGAGAAAATGTTAGATTATCAAAGAAGCACCACTTTTCCCCTAGTGGGAAGGGTATTTATAGTTACAAACTAAACGCCCTCCTGTCGGGCTGTGGTTCAGGCATACAATGGGTAAAGACCCGTCCTTCCTCCACGGTATTACTCTAAACTAATCTACGCTACTAATTAACTAATTATCTACTAACTAATGTAAATAACGACAAGTCTACGAGCTAACATATGCTAGACTATAATTGGGGTGACCGACACTTTCATATGGAATTTCCAACCTAATAATCTCCCCCTAAGGGAGGTCATCCCATGAAATACATTTTGCATCCTAGCATTCTATATTTGTCTTTAGTTCTGAGCTCGTAGACTTCAATTCCTCAATTTCCGCATTCTTTGTGCTTGAGCAGTGATTCTTCAAAGTCCAACTGCTTTGTACTTTAAGTGGAGGTCTTTGAACTGATCCACATTTTGATGATCTTTAAGCTTTATTTGATATCATCAGCCACAACAAATATCTGGTTCACCCTTTATTGTGTTGCCTTCATGTGATGTTGTGACTTTTGGACCGACATGCTCACACAGTCTGGATCATGACATCTTTTCATTAGAGTAGCGGATGCATCTTTGTATATCTTTGATTGTCATGATTTTCTTCAATTAAGTGTGAATGCTGTGAGCATGCGGCTGTGAATTGACTTCTCAATATCGATCAACTGCAACCGTCCAATGTTCCTGCAAACAGCAGTTAGCACTAAAACACACGAAAGTGTCTTTGTTCACTTTCGTTGAATATAGTTGCAAGAACTACGATTCCCTGTTGATCAATATAAATACTGCCTGTGATAAGGTAGAATTCCGAAGAATCTCCTTGACAAGGTTTCGCAGCTTGATCTAGCCGTTCTCAAACCGAAGCGTCCTAAAGTAGACAACACGGAGTGAGTGAACCAGCGAATTGAGATTCACTGATTGATGAAAAATTGATTTGAAAACAATCGCGTATTGCTTAGAAGAAAGAGTTTTGAAATACGACGAAGGTTTTACGAGAAAGATCAATTTTCAATCAGAAATACTTTTTGTATTTGAAAAGAGTACACGTTCGATGTGCTAGAGAAAAGAAGAGATTTGCACATCGAACGGTTTTTCCAAAAGTATTTTTTTCAATCAGAGGTACTTTTTGAATTTGAAAATGAATACACATTCGATATGCTAGAGAAAAGAAGATTTGCACATCGAACGGTTTTCCAAAAGTATTCGTCAATTCATTTCCTGGACCAAGATTGATTCAAGAGTGAATCGCCCCATTGTTTCTATCCAATTGTCACAAGCTTGATCTTTAGAAAATATCTCACATGTCACCCACCAATAGCTTGTTTGATGTTGGCTCTAGAAGGATTTCCATCTTCATCGTGAATACTTTTACATATCACTCGGATGTTCTGGCAATACCACAAGGATAATGCGTAGGACTCTCAATATATACTTACTTTCCACATTGTTTGAAACAGCAAGTCTTCATTATTTTTATGTCCTAATGAGATTTTGTGGATGATCTCTTGGCTCTAGACTCAATTGTGCATTTTTGGTTCCTATGCCGGAGACTAGGGAGAGGGTCTCCTTCTTCAGTATCAACAATATCTAAGAGAAAGTCGATAGATTATGTAGGTTCTCCGTGAGAATGAAACAAGCCCTTTTAAGAGGAACTTGAGTAGCTTGGGAAGTTTAGTGCAGTGCGACACTGGGTCCATGACGTCTTGGCTTCAATACCAGTGCTACCTTAGTAACAACCAGTAGCATATGTATTGAACCCAGTTTCTGCCCTAAGGTTGAATTATTGGAGGGCTATTTCTTTTCACACTTTTTCACATTCATTTCTTTTTCATTCTTCAACCACTTCAGTGCTTACCGAGACTTCATAACTAGAACCTTGTTGGGTTTATTCCAGTTCTAGCTCTATCTCAGTCCGCACTCTTCCCATATCTCACTTTACTCCTTTTTTCATCATACCTAAAAACTCTACACTATCTAGTGGATTGTCCCTGGGTAGATCCTTCTGGCTCTGGCGGGATCGTGAGAACGAATACCTAACCTAACCATCCTTATAACACCATGCACAAAGTAAATTGGTCGGTCTTTTGGTATTGTTCTTTCCTTCTTGAGACCAATTGAAAAATCATTTGGAAAAGCAATCAAGGTACTTGTGATATAATATCAAAGCATTTTGTACCTTAATTGTTTTTGATCTTTTAGAAATGCTCCCCCTCAACATGTGCATATAATCTTGAAATTGTTTAGCACATGGAGGCAAGAGTTCATTGAAATGATTTCTTGATCACAATTTCCGTAGAAAAAGCCATTAGATTTTCTTTGGTAAATTCTCCCCCTCAATATGTGCGTAGGATATTTGAAATCATTTTATCACATAGAGGAAAGAGTTCTTTTGAAGTACAGCCATGATCACACAAGCCATTAAGAAACCATTTAGAAAATCAATCATAAACCTAAAAGTTTATTTTCTTTTTGAAAATCTCCCCCTCTGTGCTTCGAGATTCGAAAACGTTTAGCACATATGGGAGAGCAACATGCACATTTGAATCAAAACGATCACCTTTTATCAAATTTCATTATTAAATCACAAATTCTCCCCCGATCCAAAATATCAAACCCTTTGAGATTTTGGATCTCAAGTGATTTAATCAGGTTTAAAAAACATGGGAGAAAATGTGCCTGATTTAAAAGCTCTTCTGGTTTATGGTTAAATGCTCCTCCACAATCATGGGAGGGTTTATAAAACATGGGAGAAAATGTGCCTGATTTAAAAGCTCTTCTGGTTTATGGTTAAATGCTCCTCCACAATCATGTGCATTGTGTATTTGAAATCGTTTGGCACATGAAGGAAGGAGTGCTTTTGAAACAATCACCCTCTAAAACCGATTTGAGATTTAAATCACGATATCTCACCCGATAAAAAATATCAAACCATTTGAGATTTGTGACCCCAAATGATTTAAATCATTTAGAAAAATTTGAGGAAAGACGTGGCAAGATTTAATTTTGAAAAATGACCGAAATGGACCAATTTTAGACATTAAAGATTGTTAGTGTCAGGTATGATAGTTTTTAAGAGATCTTTAAGTAAAATAATACAATTTCACAATCAAACAAGAACCGAAACAATTTCATTTTGAAAGATCTTTTAGTTTTAAAGAAAATCATACCATGACATAACATTAAATCTTTAGATCACCACTTTATTACGTACGAACGGACTTTTATGAAGAAATATCGTTTGAAAATACTTTAAGTTTGAAATCACTCTCCCCCTCAATCAATGACCGTAGTCGTTGATTGAGTGACTTATGTTTAAAACTGAAGTCCGGTTGATTTCCAAAATTTGAGTTCAATTTATTTTCAAAACAATATTTTCCCATTTTCAAAACAATTTTATCAAATTTGTTGAAAAATGGTGTTATTCACTATTTGTCCTGCACACAGATACGTTAGGTGGATAAGAAGCTTCTGTTTTTGCTGTAGGGCAGGAAGAAAACCATCTGCAGATGCAGTGAGACCTCTTAAGTTGCATCTACCGTGCCAACTCTCCATGGAGATCTAATTAAGTTCCGTTTCTTCATTTGTCGACCCAAGATATAGTCACCCTTTCCTTTCGGCATCCAATCATCTTCATTTGTGGGATCCGGATCAGGAACAATCTTATGAACCATCTTATCTGCATATGTTAGTGGACATACATATAGATATATGATGGTCGACATCACCCAAACAGAAATCGACTAATAAAAGTTAATCCAACATATCAATCAGATCGTACAAAGGCATGGGAATTATATGTTTATCAAACTCTAATTATCTAATCCTAATGATCACATCCAATATTCCTAGTCCTTCAACATAGGCAAATAAATTATTCAGTTAAGCACATAGGATGATTACGAAAGCCCGTTAGAAGATATAAATTTGAAAAACAATCTCCCCCTCAATCAATGACTCTTTCTCTGAAAAGTTTTTAAAAGAGCTGAAATCATTGATTGGGTTTTGCAAATCTATGAAAATACCAAATCTGATTGATTTTAAAGCAACTTATATTCCACCATTTAGGTAAAACAAATATGTTTCTGAAGAATTTTAGAAGGAAAAATATTTGAGTAGGAACAGCAGTCCTTCGACATACTTTCCTCATTTTGTTTTAGGATAAGTGCACGAAATATTTGAAAATTGGTTTAGCGCAACACTTTCTTTTCTTGAAGAACGGGATGCTATCTGAAATAATAACAAGCCATAGTTAAGCACGGGTTATAGTCTGAAATAACTGCAAGCCGTAGTTTTAGACATGTTTTGAAAAAGAATATTTACACCTCCTGCTCGAACTTCATCTATGGTCCAGTGCCATTATTGAATGACATTTCTAAGACTGTAGATGTTATCGATACCAGAAGACATGCCTTGAGAAAACATATTTTTGGTCTTTTTCAAATTTTCTGATTTTTATGGGTTTTTGTTGATTTTATATTTTTCTATTTTGTTTTTGTTGGTTTTATATTTTTGTATTTTTCTTTTTGATAAATATATACAGATAGAGTAGATGATATAGTTTAAGAAAATGATGATACGAGTACCGAGATAAGGATATCGAGCAGCCTCTTTGTAGAAGATAAAAGTCATCATCTCTTAAACATTCACCACCAAAGCTTCCAAGGCTCTTGAATCGAAGAGAGAAATTGAGCCATTTGAAAGTGAGACTTTGGTAGCTTCCCCCCAAACAGTAAATATTCTTATTGAACAGATTCTAAGCTTTCTTTCAAGCTTGCCTTAGCCAGATGCACAAAGAAGCACACCATTATCATCGATCTTGCTGCTCCTTTTAAGAATAATCATCATGATTCTTCGTTCGGGGTTATATCATCAAGTAGAACAACAACATATCATCCCACACTTGAATAATCTTCTCAAATTCCTTTTCCACTGAAGTCTGAAGTGATCCATTCCAAAAGTTGTCAAGAGATCACTTCCCCCAAGTAGATGAATTAATGCAGTCAGTCTCTAAGAGTAGAGCTCACAAACTCGGATACACATATACCCAAGGACAGAGAAACTCATAACATTGAAGTATCAGATTAAGTCCAATGTCTAAAGAATAACCCCGATGCATACTTTTATCTCCCATGAAGATAGTGTATGAAGCCCAAGAACTCGAAGTACCCGAATGCCCAAAGAGAGAATAACCGATAACATTGAAGTAGCAGGCTGAATCACTGATTATCTCTGCGGTTGTCAACTTCAGAATAAGTGATTATATCTCTGAATCACTAGTTAAGCTCTCAAGTGAAACAGCTGAGCGCCCCCAATGTACACAATATCACTCCCCTGATGATTGCGATATCATCGAAATCATCACACACTTGTGTACCTCTTATATCACCAAAAACTAACTCTCATCTCTTCCCCCACATAGTTGGAATTAGAACACTAAACGCCATGAGTCAAACCTTGAGTTTCTCTGCGGTAATGACATTTGTCTTCCAGGGATATCTTCAATCACTTAGAAGTATTAAGTTCATCAAGTTTACTCGTGTTTAGATGTGTGTCTCCTTTCCCCTTGCTGGTTTTGATACTTCAGAATCAGCGACTCTTTGTAAGCCCATAAACTCGAAACCAATTGAGAAGAACATCATAAGCACAGATGTAATTGTGAGAATCAACTTGCTGAAGAATTACGTGAGCAAATCTAATTAGGGATTGAATCTTGACTTATCACTCTCCTCCAATTAGTGCTCTCCCCTAAACCGACAATCTGTTTGATACATGCCCAAATTAAGAAGAAGTCTTTAGATCGTTAAATGCAACTCGTCTTTAGTCTTCTAACATGCAGCAGAAAATGTATTCCCGTTAACTTATATGTAGCAAATCCCCTTAACTCAAATCCCTCCCAATCAAACAAGAACAAAAAGATGTTCATCAAGGAAATCAGCCCCGCAACAGGAAGCACTTTGTCGTTAAGTTCATCAGTCCATGAGAAGATGTCAACCAACGGCTCTTAGAAGAAACTTCATGTAAAGATGACCCGATAAGAAGAAACTCGGTTCTTACATGAGTTAGGAGCTGTATGACCATTTATACTCCGAAGTCAATCAACATGCTGTAAATTCACACTTCTTCTCCCCCTCAAGAATTGCATACGGAGTTGCCATTCTTGATCAAACAAGTGAATATTATCCAAATGTATCCTATTCACACTTCTCCCCCTCAAAGGTAGCAAATGATGTCGCCATCGTCATTATACTCGAGCAAGTGGAATAAGAGAACAATCATCGGTAGTCCGGTTCACTTGATAACTCAAAGCGCTTGGAAAAAGCATGAAGCATGTTGATGAGAATGGTCATAAATAAGAAGATTTCTTTTCTTCCGAATATAATGCGTACTGAAGCGTACACATTTCTTTTCTTTAGAGTACGAGGCTTGAACTTTTGTGTTCAAACGTCATAATATCTCTCTTTTCATCCTCTCTTGGCAAAATTGTAATCAACCCCATTATCATTCAGTGGACTCTTTGTTGTGACAGCTGATGGAGAAAACCCAATATGATGAATTTGACCTTGTAGTAAACTAACCCAAACTCGTGACTTAAACTTGCACATATGAAACAAATAGCGGTTCCGAGAATTCATGCCCATTTGAATCTCTAAGTACTCTATACTCTTCAACCAACCAACCATCAAGTATTAGACGTACATCACCTCTTGAAAATCCCCAATTCAATGTGACACTGAGCACTACAACGTAACTCCTTAAAGTGACATTTATTTTGTGGTGGTAAGAGCCCGATTCCCCCCAAGTGGTAAAAGAAAAGGAAAAGTCACCCAACAATAACTAGATTTCCAAGTCTTCGTTTTTGAAAATATTAGAAGCTTGAACAAGGATCTTGAAGAATCTTTATCCTACCATCCCGGATACCTTCAGATACTAAGTACACTTGCCCGTGACATTTCTCTTCAACCTCAAATAGATAATACTGAATTAACACCGTTGTCACATCATGTGGTTTAAGGCTCAAATCTAGCCTCCTTTGACATTTAAGTGAACTATGATAATGGTTTCATCCCGACCATGGTTAAAAGAACATAACCCCGTAAAACCATGTAATAACCAAACTGCCATGACGAATATCCAAACACACATCCAATTCATGTGGTACACCCTTTATCCCTTCTTCGAATTTTGAAACTGTAGCACCAGTCATCAGATAAGATCCAGAATTACACGTTCCCTTTCTCTAGGATGGTTCCATCATCACGAGATTTTACAATTCTATGATTTAAACCGAGAAATAGTTTCTTTCGCGGGATTTTATAAAACCAAGAATAAACCAAGAGATAGCTCCGGAAATGTACACTTCTTTCATCTGGATGGTTTCATCATCACGGGATTTTACAAGTCTATGATTTAAATCGAGAAACAGATTCTTTCGCCGGATTTTACAAAATCAAGACTAAACCGTAAACAATGTCAGTTTGAATGTGTTATGACAACTTTGGTTTGGGTGAATATCTGTTTTAGGGGAACATGCAACGGTTCATAACGGTTCATTCTCCATCTTCAACAATATCATCAACAATTCTTTACCCATATGTAGACGCCTTCACAAACCATACTAAGTCAAGTAGTATAAACTACTTCCCTCTGAGGTTGACCGTAACATATCAGAGTACACGTTTCTCCCCCATGATGGTTTCGAACTTTCGGAAGCATCAACATGTACGACCATTTGCACGAAAAGTTCTTTTCATACGCAAAAATCCTGAAATATCATGACTGACGCTGAAGATTCTTGAAAGATTTTGCTTAGACTGTGAAGTATCATAGACATTTTGTGGCGTCGAATATTCCCAGAGATTTTTTTATTACATTTCATCCTTTGAATACCTTGGCAAACATATCATTCACGTATTCTATCGGCTATTGCAGTGACCACAAGAAGAAGTAAACCTGATATACCAATCTTGAACATGAAGTTAAATTCCCCATATTTGTTACTTAAGCTTGTACTAATCTTTGTGAAAAGAAACGGTGTACCCAATGTACAAAACCTCTTGACATATCTTCAACTGCGTGAGACACCGAAGTGATAGCTAATTTGTGGGTTAAGCGAGAAGGAATCACAAAAGTAACTAAACATCCAAGTCTTTATCATACTCTATCAATGCCCAAACAAGTCATCTTCGTGGAAAAGTAGAAAGAACAAAGACGAAATAAGTAAACGCGTCCAGAAATCTTCACTTCAGATCCAGATAAGAGATACTGTACAGACAACCCCGTAGTCAACCTAGTTCCAATAATAGTTCAAGCCGTGACATAATATTCTTCATGAAGATATATACACCAGAGTATCAAACCTTATACCACAACGACTCTCATCATCATACCAAATCTCATCATCAAAAACTTATTATTACAAGTCTCATCGACAAATTTCTTCAACAAATCTCATTGTCATAATTCGTAAACTGAGTATATCCAATCCAAAGGATTAATTAAGCATCCCAAGTCATAGCCAAAATCTCTTAATAAATGTAATTGGTCCAAATTAAAATACCACTTGATCCAAATTCACTTTATCACAAATTAATCAAAGACCCGGTTTATATTTAAAGTATAATCATTCGGAACCAATAACTCAAGCCTACATTCACAATGTATCTTTTTAGCCCATGCCCGGTTCATACACTCACCCCTCTTATTTTAAGCTAATATCTTCAAAACGCATCAAACCGTAGTCCATATTATGATCTATACAAATCATACCAAGACTAATATCATCAACACTTGGACCAGTTTCATCCAATATCATCGAAGTGCAGCACAAAATATCACGCAAATCCAATATTCATGATTTCACATTCCAATATACAGCCCATGTACAACTTATAGCACTTGTTCCATTAATTCCCATCTCAAAATTCATTCAGATTCATAGGCCCATGATCCACTAACCAAGTTCGTGCCTTCAAGTTACCACTCGGCCCATTCAAATCTCGCTCACTGAGGCCCATGATCACAAAGTCCAATTCAGCCAAACGCTAAACATTAGGGATATATAAAGATAATTATATCACACAAGATACCCTAATACTTACTCACACATAATACGCCCCATCTCCTAAAACTCCTCCTCAAACCATAAATTATCTCCAGTAATCCGCCTCCATATTCACACGCAGCAAAAGAGATCCTCTAACACTTTAATCATCTTCACATCTAAACACATCTCATTATCAAGAAGGTATGGAGATACAAGATCCTAGGATGGGTCTCAAACATGAAAGATTTATTATATCTCGACTCATAATCCTCAAAATGAGGGCGCCACAGGGTTGGCTTGAGATGTGGTCACGGCATCACACACAAATGATTAAGGTAGGTTTAATCTTTTTGTTTGTGTTTCCATTTTATTTCCAAATCGAAAGAAAGAGTAAAATGAATCCTTAAGGTTTTGTTCTTTCTTTAAATTCGAATAGCATACAGATCGATGATGAATCATCCCTTATCGTGTTGTAGGCCCTTGGTCTTGATATACATTAGTGTAGCATACGACAAATGGGTACTCAGAGATCACATGAAATTTGATAACGAATGTAGTAGAAATTATAACACATTTGTTACTAACTTTAGAGGTTCATATACCTATCGAATGAAAGGATCCAATGAGACAAATTAGTTTTGTTGATTCTTTGAGATTCGGATATTATCAAAAAGGTTGATGAAGATATATTTATCTCTCATGTTTATTGCCCTTGATGCTTGAAGTTACTTTAGAAAAACATGAGAAACAAAAATCTGAGATGATTGAAAAATATTTTCATTTCGATTTCATTTTGACTTATGGATCTGTGATGTATGAGTTGTGTGTTGGACCCTTTATGAATCTTGATGTTACATGAATACACACGACAAGATCTGAGATCTTTGAAACATGGTTGAGTCTTGTTTTAGATGTAGATGAGTCTTAGTCGATGTTGGTTTGAGAGATGAATGATGTTTATGTTAGTAGATTGATGTTGATGTTGTTGACTGAATGAATCTGGTCTCGTTGATTGCATGATAAAGTTTAATGTAGTCCTGTTGGTTGTATGATAATGATGGTTAAACATGCTTCTTCTTCTCAATCTTTCTTACAAACCTCAATAAGCTTGCGTCAAGTCGCATAGATGCTTTTGAGTCAAGTCGCATCTGATTGTGACAAGTCGCAGTCATCTGATTGTGACAAGTCGCAGTCATTTGATTGTGACAAGTCGCAGTCAAGATTGTGACAAGTCGCAGTCAAGATTGTGACAAGTCGCAGTTGACTCAAAAGTCAAACTGCATCTTTTCAAAACTAATAAATCGCATCCAGGTTATCCCAACTCGCATTCTTGTTAACCCAACTCGCATTCGTACAGGTTATCCCAACTCGCATTCGTACAGGTTATCCCAACTTGCATCCTTCTTAACCACAAAACACAGGGAAGAAATATCCTAACTCGCAGTCAAGAACGAACCAGATCTGACCCAGAAACTGCATAAAGAAAAACCATCTTTTGACCTGTATTTGACAACAAGGACTTGAATCATTTGACCACAAAACTGATTAACCAAAACAGTTTAACCATACAGCTTACTTGACCACCAAATTGTATTTAGAAATCATTCAAAACTGGTATAAAAAACCTGTTAAAATAGTTATAAAACCATATAACATGTTCAAAACACTAAACACTCTTAAAACCAGAATCAACAACAGCATAAAACGTCAACATAACCATATCAAACAGCTCCTAAAACCGTATCAGAATTAGTACAAAAACTTGAATCGAACCAAAAGTGTAACCCGTTTCAATACAAACAACATAACCTGGGCTCTTATGCCAATTGTTAGGATCACATATTTATGTTGTTTGATGATTCGGGTGGTCTAGGATGATGATAGTATATGAATTCCATGTTTAGAGAGAGATGAAGAGAGGAGAGGGTGATTCTAGAGAATTCTAGAGAGATAAACAAAAGAGAAAATATTAGATTATCAAAGAAGCACCACCCTTCCCTTAGTGGGAAGGGTATTTATAGTTACAAACTAAACGCCCTCTTGTCGAGCTGTGGATCAGGAATACAATGGGTAAAGACCCGTCCTTCCTCCACGGTGTTGCTCTAAACTAATCTACGCTACTAACTAGCTAATTATCTACTAACTAGCGTAAATAACGACAAGTCTACGAGCTAACATATGCTAGACTATAATTGGTGACCGACACTTCCATATGGAATTTCCAATTCCTAACACTCTTGAAACGCGCTTTCATATCTTCATTCTCACATTCATACTCTGGAAGTTGTTCAATCATTCTCTTCCTCTTATCAATCAGCTCTTGTTTCTCTCTAAAATTTCCTTCTATTTGGAAAGTCTTATAAAATAAACTACTAAGTCATATAAATAAATGACTTACAAGAAAAATACAAAATCCAATATGTCCAAAATGAAATAAAATCTTAAAACAATAACTCTTCAAGTTAAATCCAAAATGATAAGATAACTAAGGTCGGTATACTCGAATAATCCAACTCTCAGCCCATCAAGCCCATCTTCAAACCTAAAAACCTGTCGCAGGAAAAGAAATGCGGCTGAGCTTAAAAAGCCTAGTGAACAGATATAACAAAACGAAAGCTAAATGAAATCAGAGATACAAATGAAATAAGGAAACTGATAACAAGGTCGCAACGAAATGAGAACAATGAGTCAATGAGGATCCTGCAAAAACACAATTATACAGATATCCAGAAAGAACAGCAATCAAGGAGAACACAACAAGCAACGCATCCATGACATATCGATTGTCACACATAAACAAACAGACATACAAGCACCGAAACATAAGCAAGCATAGCAGACGTCGCATCCCCTTAACATAAGAATAGCACGCAATCACATCATGAAATCAGAATACATATAAGCCAAACGGAAAACTAAAAGCAAGCGAAAGCAATCAATTAGGAAGTGAGCATGGCAATCACACAAGTCAAATAACCCACAGTTAATAACATGACAATATCATAACAGATATATAAGCATGGCAGGTCAACGGTTAGCAATAAGAACACTAACAGATAATCATATCCCATGAACATAATTAAACGAAAGTATCTATGATAAACAGATAATTCAACTGAATACACTCAAACATGATCACCAGACCAATCAAAGGTTCACATAACAGTAAGATAACATATAGTCAGATAACAACAGTTTAATCATATAATCCCATACTAATCATATCGTAGCAGGGTAAACGGTAGCCACATAAAACATGCATAGCATAATCAAATTCAATAATCATTTAACAACCCGGTAAGTGAATGGAATGATAGTCTGAAGTAACAGAATAAGAGTATGACATAAAACTGCAGTGGAACATATATTAGGGTAGTAGAGTGAGTTACTGAGTAATGAACAATCAATACAGAATGCTGTGCGTTGGGGAAATATCATGAGGTATAACAAAGGATAATGAAATAGAAGGAAAAGGGGCCAGTCATCTACCACAAGCCTATAACATATCATAATAATATCATATCATAGTAACCGTTGTATCCGGAGAGGTGACCTCGGAATACCATGCAGTAAGAGGGGAGACCTCAAGTAACCAGTGGAGTAGCTAGCTCCCAGAATGTGAAGACGCGTATTGCACACGACATCATTCACCATATAAATCATATCATAATGATCGGTGATAAACAGTCAAGTCTAAAAGACTAAAAACTGCTCAAACACCAATGCAATTAAGATCAGAGGAGTATAAAGTCTCCCCGGGTCGTTATGTCCCAGCGAGCTATGCAATGGATAAATCAACGTCTAGTAATCGAGAAGTTTGAATGATAAAGGGAATTTGAGATTATTATAACTACAGAAATATCAAACAAACTAAAAACGCCTTAAATGCAAATTAAATAAAATTAAAAAGATAAAACCTATTAAATAAACGCTATCACTATATTTAAAGTGATGAACGTTTAAAACCTAAAACGTACGTTTAAATTAAAATCTACGCGACGTACAAAATAAAAAGTGAAACTAATTCAATATTAACCCTAAAAATATGAAAATGATGTTTCTACAATCCTAATGATATAAGAAAATATTTAGAAAAAGAAAATTATTTTTAAAACTAATTATCTAATTAAAATCTCTTTTTAACTAATAATTAATTACCTAAATTACAAGAAAATAGGAAAATGAGCTAGAAAAATAAGATTAAGACTTGGAAAAGTCTAAAATATCAAAATAGACTTTTCAAAACTATTTTTGTATTTTTGAGACTATTTTTCTATTTTTTATGGATTTTAAACTATTAAAAACTAATTAAATTACTAAAAATTACCAAATAAGCTATGAAAAATCTAGAAAATTACTTTTTTCACTTTTTATATTTATCTAAGCCTAAGAAAAATGAAAACTTATTTTTTTGAACCTTTTTCTAATTTTTTGTATTAAATGCTATTTAAAAAGTATTAAAAACTAATTAAAAATAGGAAAAATAGCAAAACAGCTTATAAAAATCTGAAAAATTCAGGGAAACTCTAAAATAATGATAAGAGGCTAGGAAAATTGGAAAAACAGGTGATTACTTGGAAGATTATGAAACTACTATGATTTGAGCTTATGAATAAGCTCTTAAATAAGCTAAGTGAACCAAATAAGCAACCCACTGAATACAGAAGCACTGATATACTAATTGTGACCAAATGAAACTCAAATCAACAAGTTATAACTACTGATTAACAAGATAGACAGATTTGATGATTTTGATTTTAAGCTAAGAAACAGAAAATGGTATCAATTTGCAGATCAAAAATAAGTATCCAAATAAGCTATAAACTAAAAACCAATTATTGAAATCTCAACTAGACCTGAGTGACTACTTATAACTAGAAAACCAGCCCTTAACAAGCTACAACAAGCTCTGTGCAAACTGCACAAAACCTGAGTAATCACTCAGTATACTCTGAGTCCTGAGCAGGGCAATAAGGCCTGATTTTGAGCTTAAGCTCAAGCTTATCCAAGGGGCTTGAACCAAAAACAAATACTAGGTCTTATAGACAACCTAGAGCACTACTTGCAATCAAAAACTCAGACCTTGAAACACTTCAATGAACCCTGTGTAACTGCTGCACTATCTGCACAAATCCAAATTTTTGACATCTTTGACTTTTGAAGGTGATACACAGTTTGACTAGATTGAACTTTGGAACCAATTTTGTTACTGATGTTGATGTTATAAGGTGTAAAGAACACAATGCAATCAATTTTTGAGACTTTCAAACACAAAACAAGGATTTGTCAAAGCTAAAATCCACAACAGTAAGCTATGAGACAGTTTGAAACTTATTTTGACTTTTAATGTTTATAGTCCCAAATCCTTGACAGGTTTGAGTGTGTAATGACTAAACAATCTTGAACAAACAAAAGCTATGCCCTGAACAAGCTCTGAACCCAATTAAATCAGTAATCCCAAACACTACTTAATGCCACTGTTTTGAAAATTAAAATGAAATCACAACTGACTAAGCATGCAAAAGTGATCAAAATAGATTCTCTTAACCTAATTACTGCTTTTTAAACAGAGATTAACTACTGGAGACCAATTAAAACAGATTATGCAAAAAACTTTGAATTGACTTACAAAAGTCCATAGCCACAGTGGCCTGCCAACTGTGAAACAAGGAACCCTAACCTATCAATGTCCACCCAATGCATCCATTTCATCCCATTTCCAATGCTGAATCACCCCAGTTCATCCTTGCACCAGTTTTGCTTCCAATTTTGACTTTTATTGACCAATACTCAAAGTTGAGTGAGATGTAATTGTGAGCTTAAATAAAGCTTTAACAAGCTTATTGGAGCTTGTTTAAGCTACAAAGTGGACTGATAACAGATTTAACAAGACTTTTGAAGATTAGAGATTCAACAGTAACACCAAAATTTTGAAATTGAACTTGAACTTAAATTGATACTGAAATTAAGTTTCAATACACTTTAATGATTAACTTGAGTACAAAGGAAGTTGAAAATACAAGTACCAACTAATTTTTGACTAAGAAATGGAAATACGACATACAAATTTTAAAAACTAAAAAAACTATCCCTCTCTAGCTTCCCTCTTGGCTTCTTATAAGCTTCAAACTTCCTCTCTCCTTTGTCTGAATGAATCCCAGCACACGTGTGAGCCATTGGTTGGCTAAAGCTCATCTTAGCCACATATCTTGTTTTGGCGGGAAACTTGGTTTGGCTATCTGGGACAAGGAAGGACTTTGCATTTAATGTGGTGGGAAGGGTAGGTGAGGTGGTGGGAGACAAAGGGTGAGGTAGGGTGGCTATGGGAGGAGTTTGAGGAGGGGGGTGGTAGCAGACAAAATGGTCGGGGGGACAGGGAAGGGGCGGTATTGTTTATGTTTAAATATTGGGTTGGGTTTGGTCGGGTTGTTAAACCGGGTAATGAATTTGGGCCAAGGGTGTTTTGGGCTTGGGTAATTTAGGTCCGGATTGGTTTGTAATATCAAAAACACAAGGACCAAAATGCAACTTCTCAAAACCAAAGGACCAGAACTGTAAATTATGAAGAGTAGTCAAGGGTTGGTGTTGCCAACTTTAAATAGTCCAGGGGTTGATTTTTGACATTTTTGAAAATCCCAAGGACTAATTTTGAACATTTTGGATTTTTCAGGGACTAAATTGTAACTTTCTCAAAACTTTTAGATTTTCCACCAAAGGACTAAATATGATAATTTGTGATTACAAAAGGACCTTTGGTGACTTTTCTTTTGAAATTATGGCTCAGGGACTATTTTTGACAATTTTATAAACTTGGGGGACTAAAACTGCAATTTTTGTAAATTTGATATGTTTTTCATCTGATTTTGATAATTTTGCATTTGAAACACATAAAACACTGATTTGTGATATTTTGATCATTTTGATGTGTTTCTGAGTGTTTTCAGATGATTTTGCAGTTTATTTTGTATAAAAATGATGAGTATTTACACACTCATCACATAACATATCATAACAGAACATATCTAGGATGCACGGTGTGTAACATCACTCGTACACACCGGAGTCATGCCATTGGTGCATCAATGACATGGTCATGGTACCTCCATGACTAGGGAAACATATTTGGCTCGGGTATCAAACTGAAGGGTCAAAGCATAATCATATCATAAGGGTTCATATCAAAGGTTTAGAAGTCAAAGGTTCATATCAGATTTCCATATCATAGGTTCGTATCAGAGTTCCATAACATAGGTTCATAATCAGAGGTTCATATCAAAGGCTTATAATCAGAAGGTTCATAATCAAAGGTTCATAATCATAAAGTTTATATCAGAGATTCAATCAAAGGGGTGCATAGCAAAGTCATAGGGAAGCCCTAATAAGAAGGCTCAGAGTAAAAGTATAACAGTTCAAAGTTAGTATCAAAGGATGTATACGAATCATGAGAAACCTTATGAGATAAGGTCAGGATATCTGTACCTCAAATGTGTGTGCGTAAAAGTAAGGTACACAAGCAAGTTCGACGTTTCCGCTTCATTAAATCTACATTAGGACATATCATAAATCACATATGTGTTCTTTTCATAAATCATGTTTGAATTATCTCCCATTTATACTTAGTTTCAAGTTCATAAGTTTCTGTCTTTTAGTATTTCAAATATGGACCAGACTTTAGCGATTTTTATAAAATATTTGCTTAGCTCAACTGAAATTAAAGAAATTCCCAGGGGTTCCCATATGAGTTAAGAGACTCTCCAAAAATTGGGGGATTCTATTTCCAAGTCGAATGGCCTATGGAAAATCATGAGTCCAGACCTGTCCATAACTCACCCAGATTTACACACACCAAAAGTATAGTCCAAACAAACACACTCACCCTACTCCACACATCAAACCAAAAACTACAGGTGTCACACAATATATATAAACATCATAACCACCAAACAAAAAGTTCCAAAACCTCATAGATTTAATACTAAAAATCAAATACTACATCACAAATTTAAACTCATAAATTCAGATTCACACACCTTAACTCCAAAAATGTAAAAATCATACTTCCAGGTATGCAAATAATATTAGGCTTATATTTCCAGAAAGCTATTTCCAAGTACTACAATTTAAGCTCAAAAATCACTCAAAAACATGCAAGTATGATCAGATAACACCTAGATGAATCCAATCTAAATTCTGGACAGCTTAACAAGAAATCATAACCAAGCAACAAACAAGTCACCAATCATCACTTAAGCATGCCAAACATCACGAAACTCATCATACATCATTTTTAGGGTCTAATAGCATGAATTGTACAGAGGTGTCATCAATTTAACCAATGAAGCATAATATCAAGCATTTGACATATTATAAGTCCATAATTTAATATAGAAAGCTAATAACAAGTCCTAAACCTGTTGCAAACCTATCCATCACCCACCAAATCATATTGTAGGATCATTCATATTGTGTTGATGATGATTCGGGTGGTCTTGGATGATGGAAATACATGTTAGCCATTTAGAGAGAGAAAGATAAGAGATGGGTGTTTTCTAGATAGAGAGTTGTAATGTAAAAAATGAAAGGTTAGATTGAAAAGCACCACCCTTCCCTTAGAGGGAAGGGTATTTATAGTTACAGACTGAACGACCTCCTAACGGCCTGTGGATCAGGTATACAGTGGGTAAAGACCCGTCCTTCCTCCACGATGTTACACTACGCTAAACTAGACTAATGACTAACTAACAAACATGTAAATAATGATATGTCTACGAGCTAACTTATGCTAGATAATAGTTGGGGTGACCGACACTTCACTATATAATTTCTAATTCCTAACACATATCCATAAGGAAACCATCATAAAATATCAATAAATTACAGAAATAAAAGTCTAATCATCCATCTCATACAATTCCCCATCCAATCACATAAGATTACAATTTCTAGTCAAGTAAACATCACCATAATCTTCACATAAAATCCTGAACTTCTAAGCTATCAAATTCATCAATAAGCATGTTATCACCCATTATTGAAAGTTCATGTACTCATTCAATATGACATATAAACATGCTATAAAAGCCGTTTCCAAATTCTCATATCCTAAGTACCATTTTTAAAGCTAACATGTCCACATAAAATCATGAATTCATAGTTAGAGTTTAACATGAAAATGGCTTATAAAACTTCACAATGATTCCAAAAACGAACATACACCACTTATATAAATCTATTAACATATAAGGGTCATTACATATTCATACCCATAATCATATACAATATAATTCCATTAACATAAAATCACAAATCAACAACTAATACCATTTGCAAAATATGACGCACACTACACGGAACCCTAATTCCAATACACCAAACGCAACCCAAATCCACACGCAATCGATCCAAACACACCCTTACTCACCCAAGTCGATTAAATACAACCCCCAATCTCATCTTTTTGAAACCAAACAACCCCTAATTATTTACCTAGGGTTTTCTACGCTTTGATTTTATGCCACCACTAGCTATTATTTTATGTAATGTATATACAACCCAATATTCCAGGTATGGTTTTATTTCGATTTATGCATTGATGGAGGCCATAACCACACGACATAACAAGGAAAAAAGAAGGAAAAAAAATGAGATGATGATACGAAGGTTACCCTTGTAGCGTGCCAAGAAAAGAACCATGAAACCAACGAAACGAATCCATGATCAGGCCACCAAACCCACGACCATGAGCAGCCAAAACTCATGACAAAACCAAACAAAAACAGCCCCTTTGGCCAGCAACCACCCACGATCAACAGTCCTTAATGACACCTTTCGAAGCTCCTCACACTAGCCTTGAAGTCGAATGGAAAAGCGGAAAAAAATTTGACTGCCGTCATTTTTGGATGAAAAAAAGGAACTAGGGTTTTCTTTTGCTTCAATATTGTGGGGCGTAAAAAAAAGGAGGGGGGGGGGGAACATTTTTCTTGTACCGAAATTAGGGGGAGGATTAATGGTTAATTAAATTTCCTTATTTACAAAATGTATTAATTATTTGTTTAGTTTAAATATTTATTTGTAAACTTGTACATGTTTTAATATAATGTGGCATTTTAGAAATCATTTAGTTGTGTAACATTTATTTATAGTCATAAGCGGAAATATATTCGTCATAGTCTTGCGTAACTAATTTATGATTCAAGTGTAAAACGTATTTAACAAGATTGATGTGTTTTACGAGTTTCGTAATTATTTAACTCGAGGGGCAAAAAGGTCATTCAACACGTTTACGATTTTTAGGGTTTTACAACTCTTCCCCTCTAAAAGAAAATTTTCTTCCTCGAAAATTGAAGTCGCAGGGGTACACAGAGACTAACAAGTTTAGGGCAGACGTAGCAATCCATAGTCTCACACAGATCATAATGATATCGGTTCCAAACGTACAAATCTTATACGTAACAGATGTCGGTGAGAATCTTGCAAAGAGGTACAGAATTCCAAGCAAACAGGTGGATTGAAATTTAACGGATATAAGTCCTAGTCCATTCACGTACCAACCCAGGCATTTCCCAAGATGTCGTATGATTTCAATAAGGTCAAATTATATGATCTCGGTATTATCACGTTGATCAGGCGTCATAATACTTGCATCACATAACAAGTCCTTATTGTCATCATATTCTGCCTCGGGTCATGTCAAACCACATAACCAATATCACACAAAACGGATAACATAAATGTAGCAAGTAACATACCAAAACAGGCCAGATCACATACATACATCATAAACTACATCAAACAACTTACCATATCACCAAAGAAGAAGGCCACCAATTTGCTCGAAACGGTTCCTCATGACTCATTACTGACGATCCAAAATAAAAACTGAGATATTACCAAAATGCTAAACAATAAAACTTCACGATTCAAACCGAGTTCTAAACAAATCAAAGAAAGAAATACCGATCAGAATCATTTAGCAAAATATCAAACTGCCTCAAAATGCGTGACAAACAAATCGGAGTAACATAGGTCGCGCCCAATCATGTGAAGTAAATGAACCTTCTCAGCCACCAGTTGAATCTTGTCTCCGTCTTTGCGCCTTTGGTTGATCCGTCCAGCTCCCTCCAGCAGCATCCTGATGTCTCCAGCAGCATGGCAGTAGGGTGCGGCTTCTGCTTCACGAACCTCTCCAACTCAGGAACTGTTGCAGCAACGCAGGGTCAGCACCACCACCTTTGATTTCACGAGTAGTCTCCATCTAACGATCGACAAATAGATGTGCAAAGACAAATCAAACAAAATCAAATGCGAAAGGAAGAAGGTCAATTCAGCGAAGACAAAAGAATACCGAAGTCCAATCTGAACGAAAATCAAAGGAATCGGAAGAGATCAAAACAGACGGAAGCTTAATGTCTACCCAATCCTCACAGGTCAATCCTAAGGTCAACAAGACGAAACCTTGGCTCTGATACCATAATAGTAACACCCCAACCCGGCAAGGGTAGAAGTGTCACATTCTAGTGTCATATCAGAATATACAAATAAAATTTTGCAAACGGAAACCTTATAAAATAAACTACTAAGTCATATAAACAAATGACTTACAAGAAAAATACAAAATCCAATATGTCCAAAATGAAATAAAAATCTAAAAACAATAACTCTTCAAGTTAAATCCAAAATGATAAGATAACTAAGGTCGGTCTACTCGAGTAATCCAACTCTCAGCCCATCAAGCCCATCTTCAAACCTAAAAACGTGCCTTAGGAAAAGAAATGCGGCTGAGCTCAAAAAGCCCAGTGAACAGATATAACAAAACGAAAGCTAAACGAAATTAAAGATATAAATGAAATAAGGAAACTGATAACAAGGTCGCAACAAAATGAGAATAATGAGTCAATGAGGATCCTGCAGAAACACAATTATACAAATATCCAGAAAGAATAGCAATCAAGGAGAACACAGCAAGCAACGCATCCATGAAATATAGATTATCACACATAAACAAATAGGAATACAAGCACCGAAACATAAGCAAGCATAGCAGACGTCGCATCCCCTCAACATAAGAATAGCATGCAATCATATCAGGAAATCAGAATACATATAAGCCAAACGGAAAACTAAAAGCAAGCGGAAGCAATCAATTAGGAAGTGAGCATGGCAATCACATAAGTCAAATAACCCACAGTTAATAACATGACAATATCATAACAGATATATAAGCATGGCAGGTCAATGGTTAGCAATAAGAACACTAACAGATAATCATAGCCCATGAACATAATTAAACGAAGGTATCTATGATAAACAGATAATTCAACTGAATACTTTGTTGGTTTGATATTCTGTGTGGGTATGAAGATGAAGAATGAAGATTAGTGTTTGTTTTAGTTTTTTTTTTCTTGGAGTGAATGGATAAGATTTGAGAATAGTTTTGGTGTTAATTTTAGAGAGAGAAGCAGGAAAAGAGATCATGAGGGTGGGTATAGTGATGGTATAACTTTTTTATTAATTGCACCGTTCGTCCCTAAAGTTGTACCACCAAAATAATCAACCAAAACGATAAAATAACCATTTTGCCCTCATGTGCAAGGCACATGGGAGAAGATAACAGACGTTGACTAACGGAAAATGGGTAAAGGGACTCATTTAGCCTATAAAAAGCTTGTTTTGGACTCCCGACAATGAAAAAGGCAAGTTTTGTCCTAGCGTGATATTTCGGGACAAGTTTAGGGACTAACAGTGTATTTTAGTCTCAAGTTTGTGATGGAAAATGTTCACTTTTTTAGTTTCCCCAAGTTTCTTATGTTAGTTAAATACACTATGACATATGTTTATATTGCTTAGATGTACCGGTCAAAGAAAGCAAAAACCTAAAAAAAAATAATCGCACAAAACTAGCTCATGAAATCATCGCTCATATACTGTGAATGAGCTATTTATTAACTTACATATCTGAACTATTGTGTAACTGAAGGTGCTAATACAACTGATTAAGGTTAGGCTTATATAAAGAAATTACTCCTATTAGTTAAGGCTTTATACTTTGTTTCTTTTGGGCAATGGGGTTAAGGCTTACTAAGTTATTTAACTTTAACTATGTTAATTTTCAATGATAAGTGAAGAATTTTTTTCATACTTTTATAAATCTTTGTATTATAATATAACGAAGTTATGTACCACCTTTTGAAGCACCATAGTGCAATTAATTTAGTAAGGTGTCTCGAAGGAGAGACCATAGATATTTTAGTAAAGTACAATCCCTCTTTAGCTTATATTAAAACCTCTTTTGTACTCATACTGATTTTCATTTAAATCCTTCGGTTACAATTAATATTAATTGTTCAAACAAATCATCTCCCAAAATATACCTCCGATTTGTTATTGGAAATCCTATGAAATCTTGATCAAATCATCCAAAATAGTGCATGCAAGAGTTGATTAGCTTAATCTTAATGAAATCTTTAATAACCCAAGATAAGATTAAAAAGACACAAGATACTTACCAAGATGATGAGATTGATTGAGATTTAGGTGAAATAAACCATGAACTAGCTACAAGGACTTATGATTTTCAACTTATGATCAAATATCTAGTGAAATTTTGATAAAATGTGTATGTGAGGACTGATTTGGGTCGTTGGTATCAAGAGATGAGAGAATAAAATGAAGTGATGATGTAAACTATGTAGAAATGAGCTAGTCTTGGTATTTTATATTGGGACAAGATATTCCTACCCCCTAATTCTTATATTCCCATCCTCCCTACTTTTTTGCATTTTTTTTTATTTTTTTTTTATTTTTTTTATTCTTATAATTTTGTTTATATAAAAAAACTATAAACCTGAAAATGCAGAACCAGAAAATATAAAGTTTAATAAGTCAAACGCTTAAAATTGTCAGAAATACGGAACAAAAACTGACAGAAAACTGTGTTGTACTGAAACAAATGGGGGACAAAGAGAATAAAAGTACAAACCCTCCCTAGTAGGGAGGGTGGGAATAGTACATCCCTTTTATATTATGTGTGCATGCATTTGAAGTCAAATCAAGAGGAAACACATGAAATATGAGAGATGGAGACTGGTAGTGGGTGTGGGAGAAGAATGAGTGGGGAGGGGGTTGATTTATTTGATTTTGTACAAAGATTTTATATACGGTGTGCATTTTAAAGGCCAACAGAGCTAAATCGATAAGGTTTTTAAACGTAAATGTCATAGAAATAATAATTTTTTTTTAAAATATTACTATTAGCTTAAAATTTAAATTTGGTATTTATGTATTTCCCGAGCCTTCTGGAGTGTTATAATGTCGTTAAAACTTAAAACGCAAGCCGTAAGCGCGTAAAACGTGAAAAGTGCGAAGTTTACATAATAATGAAAAAAATAACAATATGACTTGTTGAAATATGTATGAAGGGAAATAAAAATGCCTAAAATATGTAGACTTAGCACAATCTAGGGTCGGTTCTAGTTAACTGTTCATTTCAACGATGTACACGAGCTAACCTAGCAAGTTACTCGTAAAAGTCAATTTCCGCTAAATTAAAATAATAATGGAAATAAAGTGGTTAAAGAATGACCCAAAAATATGAATTGTTACTGAGGGTGCCTCAGTTAAGCCTTAAACTCTAACAGACGAGCTTGGGCCATCACTTGCCGTTATAATTCCAAACAATTGTCAATATTTCTTTTTCTTTTTTTTTCAATTACATTATCCACTGCGACTGGTTTCTATCAAAGTTTTGATTCATTAACAAGATAACTATCTTTGTTTTTGTTTTGTTTAGTATTATAGTTTACACTCTTGTTCGAGCTTTTACAATTTAGCCGCTCGAATGGAAGAGTATGAGGCGCAAAATATGCATTAGTGGGCTCGGTTCAATTGTGCAACGAGCCGATACCCATTAGGTTTTACCGTTGATGTCTCATGTACTATATTTATACTTGATTAATAATATTGAATAGGATACGAAGTTCACATCATTTTAATACGTACATCTAAGTCAAAGATACGTCATGCCAAGTAACCTGAACATAGATGACCTGATCTATCATTTGTTTATCCGTTTTCGTATGTATAATATGAATATTTTTAACTTGACTTAAAGGAAAAAATAGTTACGGAGTATTTAAGAAACAACAAAGTTAACTCACCAAAAATTAAAAGGCAACGCGTTTTAAGTAACATGATATATACTTATTCGTTATATAGATTTGATTGAGTCCGAACAGTCAAGTCTAACAGACTAAAAACTGCTCAAACACTAATGCAATTAAGATCAAAGGAATATAGGGAATTCCTGGGTCGTTAAGTCCCACGGAGGATGAATTGGTGTTAAAACACTTAATCAGATGGTCGAATGATCACTAAGGATAGTGATCAGTAAGGTTTTGGATGGAAAATTATACCTAAAGAGAAAATCTACAAATTAAAGCGACTTAAATGCAAATTAAAAGAAATAAAAGATAAAATCTATTAAATAAACGCTATCACTATTTTTAAAGTCGATGAACGTTTAAAACCTACAACTTAAAACTTACGTTTAAAATAAAATTACGTAAACGTATAAAATAAAACGTGAATTTTAAGAAATAAAAGGCCTATAAATATGAAAATGATATTTTTACAATCCTAATAATAAAAGAAAATTATTAGAAAAAGAAAATTATTTTTACAACTATTTATTTAATTATTATTAATTAAAAACTATTTATTAAGTATTTAAATTGCACTAAAATACAAGAGAATACAAGATTAACCTAGAAAAATGAAATTAAAACTTAGAAAAGTCTAAAATATGATAAAACTTATTTTAAAACTAAAAATATATTTTTTAGACTTATTATGTATTTATTATTAATTTAAAACTATTAAAACTAATTAAAATGCTAAAAAATACTTTTTAAACTAAGAAAATTATGGAAAAATACTTTTTATTACTTTTATATTTATCTTAACCTAAGAAAATTGAAAAAATATTTTTTTGAACTTTTTATAATTTATTTGTATTAAAAGCTATTTAAAAATGCCTAAAAACTGTTTTTAATTAAGAAAAATAGCAAACAGTTATGAAAAATTATGAAAATTTCAGGAAAAGTCTATTTTAATCTACTGAATCTAAGAAAAATAGAAAAACATGGGCTTGTTTGGAGAAATAAGCAACTGCAGTGGCAACTGCTTATTTATAAGCACTTGAAAAAGCCAAATGATAACCAAAGACCACCAAACCTACACAGAAGCTATATTAAGCTAAAAGAACTCTATTTCAACTAAAAACAACAAACCATGACCTCTGGATTACAAGTGTAACACAGATTTGATGTTTGAGTTAAATAAGCAAAACAAAATTTGGTATACTACTTTAAGCTTAACCACAGAACACAAAATAAGCTAAAACTGAAAAGCAATTATTGGAACTTGTATTAGACCTGGTTGAGACCAAATATACCAAAACTCAGACAATGATAAGCTCTTATGAGCTTGGGAGAAGCTTTTTCAAAACCTGTCAAAACACTGAGTTGAGACTCAGTTACTGCTGAGTGAGTTGGGACAAAATGATAAGCTCATGCAAGCTTATCTAATAAGCTGCAAATGGAACTTTAAAACTTGGAACTTAAAAAGGACCAGGTTAACTGTCCAAAGAAACAAAAATCACAGGTTGAGGTTAACTTATGAGCTTTTTAGAAGCTGATGAAAATGGTTAGAAATCCTGTGCACAGGGCACATTTGACTTTTTAAGAAAATAACTAAGTTGACTTTATTGAGTTTTAAATCAATTCTAAGGACTGACTATGATATATTAAGCTAGAATAAGATGAGATTAAGCTAAATTATAAGATTCTAAGCTAGTATGGTGAATTCGATAAGCTAAAATCCAACAGTTAACAAGCTAAGTGATAATTAAGGTACTTTTGACTTTATAGCAACTAATCACTGGTTTTCTTGTTTAACTGAGTTCTTTAGACCAAGTTTGACACAAAACAACCACAAGCACAGGTCTGCACAATCTTTAACACAGATTAAAAAGAGAAACCAAACACTCCTTTATGTGACAGTTTTGAGTTTTTTCAAAGAGTATTACAGGCTCAGACCATGCAAATCATTACAGAGCTTATATTATCATATATGAAGACTGAATAATCATAAAACAACAACATTAACAACTTAAAACTAAGAAATACCAATTATGCTAATTTAACTGTCAAAATAAAATTCTTGCTAACTACAGATTTAAAAGAACAAGTGACTGATTATATTGGTTAAATAGACTTAACTGTGACTACTGAACATGGAAACACAAAGATGCAAGCTAGAGAACAGCTTAAACAGTGAAACACCAAAATGATTAAAAAGGGCTTACAACTGATTCCAACTGAAAATTTAGAACCAAGGACTAAGAACCAATCCTAAATGCTCTCCACAGAGCTCTAAACCAAGGCCATCACAAATATACCTTGCTCCAGCCTTCTAGAACCTTGCACCATGGTTTTTTATTTTTAAGTTATTTATTTGATATTTTTGTGAATTTCTGATTTTTACCAATAAACTGCTTTTAAGAGTATCTAAAAGCTTTGATAAGCTTTATGAGGAGCTTATATGAGCTTCTAAGTCCAAACTAACCACTGATTACAAACATTCACCATATTCAGATTTTTAGATAATGAAAAATTTGCATAACTTGATAATAGACCTCAAAAGTGAAATTGATGATATCAAAAGTTTTAGGTTACACTGTAAACATGAAATACAAGATTTAAAAGCTTTAAAATGCACTGGAATTTAGAATTAAGCTAAAACGACATTCAAAAGTAAAATTACACTAGATTGCCTTCTCTGTTGCTTCTTTCTTGATATTTATTGACTTGAAACATCTCTTGTCGACCTCTGAGCTAATCCCACCAAATCCTGACCATTGAAATCATCCAGATAATCATTTTTGCCATTTGTCAAATTTGGCGCCATTTTTTCAAAGAGTTGGGTTTTCTTATTAATTGGCTTTGGAATGATGTGGAGGTGGAAGGAGACAGCTGGGGATGGTGATGTGGAGGTGAAAAGGTGGAAGGCAAGTGGTAAATACCACTGGTTTTGAGCAAAACTGCTTTGGGAGAGACAGTGAACAGTGGCGCGGTATATTTTGATTTAAAATTTGGGCCGGGTCATGGTATTGGGTTTGGATTGGGCTTAGTATTGGATCCGTTTTGTTTATTAGCTAAGTAACCACAAGGACTAACTTTGCAATTTAGCCAAAGTTGAAGGGCTGGTCTTGAACATTTTCCAAAGCTTTCATAAGGACTAAAACTGCCAAGTAAGATTAGTACAAGGACCTTAGTTGAAATTTTCCATTTTTACAAATCCAGGGACCAAAACTGTCAAGTTTGAAACTTGCGGGACCAATATTGTAAATTCTCAAAAGTTTATCATAAGGACCATTTTTGTCATTTATAAATAGAACAAGGTTAAAAGTTGATAATCTTCACTTTTTAAATTAACCAAGGACTATTTTTGACATTTTTCAAAGTTAAAGGACTAAAGTTGTCATTTTGTGATTTTTAAACTTTAAAGGGTTTGTTTTGACAACTTTTGAATCTTATGGACCTAAAATGATATTTTGCAAGTTTTTGACTTACCAGGGACTGATTTTGACAACTTTTATAACTTGGGGGACTAAAACTGCCAATTATGCAAACTTGATACGTTTTTCATCAGATTTTGATGTTTTTGCATTTAAAACATATAAAACACTTGTTTGTGATATTTTTATCATTTTGATGTGTTTCTGAGTGTTTTCAGATGTTTTTGGCATTCTAACAGTATAAAAATGATGAGTATTTAGACACTCATCAATCCCCCACACTAAGATATTGCTAGTCCCTAGCAATGATTTGAGAAAATTTAATGGATTTTATCTCTTTACCAAAAGCCATTACTTCTGGAGTAGCCAGTTGTTTCAGTTCAAGTAAGAACCTTGGCACAATGATAACCAAATGATTTTGAGCAAATCATAAGCTGTGAACGGATTTGATTTGTCTTTACCAGAAGCCGTACCCTTCTGGACTAGCCAACTCTTAGATAAATTATCAATATTATCTTTGGTGAGCTGATTACCAATTATGGTTTTTCAACTGCCTTTACCACAAGCCATAAACTTGCGGGCTAGCCAACTTTTCACTAGTTTAAAGATATGGTGAGTTGAACACCATACAATTTTAGGCAAATTGCAAGCCATAAACGGATTTGAGATATATTTACCAAGAGCCGTTTGCTCCTGGATTAGCCAATCCTTATGTGGGTTAGACATGGTGGACTGATTACCATTTGCTGAGTAAGTGAAAAACACTTACTCCAAAAAAATTTTGGCCAAAAACGGGGGAATTGGGTGAAATAATTACATGAAATTCGTGAGAATTCCCCCCCACACTTAGAAATGAATATTGCCCCCAATATTCAAAGTACCGGCGGTTATGCCGAAACATAGAACATAAAAGGGAAATACTACGGCCATTATTTTGTTTTTGATATATACACTTTTTTTTTTTTTTTTTTTTTTTTTTTTTTTTTTTTGTATACAACAGTGTGGGAATAACTCCCCCACACTAGGGTGATAGAAAAGGGGATAAGAAAACAGAAATATGGATGAAAATCCATATGATGTGTGCTACTATTTTTGATTCCCGAGTCATTAGCTTGACTCGATCCCCGCATTCATTGGTTCATGGGGAATGTTTGTAGATCCGGGACAACCACAGGGGGAATGTCCTCTCCAAAGTAATGCTTTAATCGATGACCATTTACTTTAAAATTAGGACCATCAGGCTGAGATAACTCAATGGTGCCATAAGGATAAACCTTAGTGATAGTAAATGGACCAGACCAGCGGGACTTAAGCTTTCCCGAGAAAATCTTCAATCTAGAGTTGAAAAGAAGGACTCGATCACCAACGTTGAAAACGCGGTTTTTGATCTTGGAGTCATGAATCTTCTTTGTCTTTTGCTTGTAGATCAAAGAGTTCTCGTATGCTTGATCACGAAGTTCATTTAGTTCATTCATTTGAACTTTTCTGTGATCACCGGCTGTCTGTATATCGAAGTTTGCATGTTTTAAGGCCCAGTAAGCCTTGTGCTCTAGTTCAATCGGAAGATGACATGCCTTCCCGTACACTAGCTTGTATGGAGTACACCCAATTGGTGTTTTGTAAGCTGTACGAAAAGCCCAGAGTGCGTCATCCAGTTTATCCGACCAGGATGCACGATTTTCACCTACTGTCCTTTCAAGTATTCTTTTAATACCACGATTTGAAACTTCCACCTGCCCACTTGTTTGGGGGTGGTATGCAGTAGATAGACGGTGGGTAACACCATACTTTTGCATGACACGATCAAATTGGTCATTACAAAAATGTGTAAAACGATCACTGATTATTGCACGAGGAGTTCCAAATCTGGCAAAGAGAGCTTTCAAAAATTTCACAACTACTCGGGCATCATTTGTAGGTAAAGCTTTTGCTTCAACCCATTTCGACAAATAGTCGACAGCTACGAGTATGTACTTGTTACCACGAGAAGATGGAAATGGCCCCATAAAATCAATACCCCAGATGTCAAATATCTCACAAACTTGAATGGCATTTTGTGGCATTTCATTCTTTTGAGATATGTTTCCATGACGCTGACAAGCATCACAAGCTTTGACAAATTCGTGGGCATCTTTATAGATTGTGGGCCAATAGAACCCGGAATCAAACACCTTTTTGGCGGTGTAGTTTGGACTATGATGGCCCCCGGTGGGTCCAGCATGACAAGCTTTGAGAATATCAAGAGCTTCTTGTCCATAAACACACCGTCGGATGACTTGATCCGCACAGATTTTGAATAAGAAAGGGTCGTCCCAGAAATAGTGTTTAACATCCTTGAAGAATTTGTTCTTCTGCTGGGTCGACATCCCTTTCACAATGAAGTTACCCGCATGGTAATTTGCAAAGTCAGCAAACCATGGGGTAGAAGAGTTTCCACGAAAAGAAACCGCATTGAGTGTCTCGAGAGGAAATGTTTCATTAATATCCTTTTTCTCGAAAACATCTTGGTGAGGGTTCTCTAATCGGGACAGATGATCAGCAGCCAGGTTCTCAGCTCCTTTTTTATCACGTATGATAATATCAAATTCTTGGAGAAGGAGAACCCAACGGAGCAATCTCGGCTTTGCATCTTGTTTTGCAAAGAGATATTTAAGAGCCGAATGATCCGTATACACTACACATTTGGTCAAGATTAAGTACAGCCGAAACTTCTCAAATGCATACACCACGGCTAATAGCTCTTTTTCTGTGGTGGTGTAATGAGTCTGAGCTTCAGTCATAGTCTTACTTGCGTAGTGAATTGGCTGAAAATGCTTGCTTCTTCGTTGCCCTAAGACTGCGCCGATAGCAAAATCACTTGCATCGCACATAAGCTCAAAAGGTAAATCCCAGTCGGGAGCAACGAGAATGGGTGCTTCTGTAAGCTTTTTCTTCAATGTTTCAAAAGCTACGATGCACTCGGGTGAGAAGATAAAAGGAGCATCTTTTTCAAGAAGATGGGTCATTGGCCGGGCGATTTTGGAAAAATCTTGAATGAATCTACGATAGAAACCGGCATGACCTAAAAAACTCCTAATACCTTTAACGGTAGTAGGATGAGGTAATTTAGCAATAACATCGACTTTTGCTCTATCTACCTCAATCCCGTTCTTTGAAATCTTATGGCCAAGGACTATGCCTTCTTTGACCATAAAGTGGCTTTTCTCCCAGTTTAGACAAAGATTGGTGTCTTCACACCTTTGAAGCATTTTATCTAAATGGGAGAGACATGTTTGAAACGAATCCCCAATGACCGAGAAGTCATCCATAAACACTTCCATTGTTTCCCCGATCATGTCGTGGAATATGGCCATCATACATCGTTGGAACGTGCCAGGAGCATTACATAAGCCAAAAGGCATACGTCTATAGGCAAAAGTTCCGTATGGGCAGGTGAATGTGGTTTTATCTTGATCCTTTGGATCAATGGGAATCTGAAAGTACCCCGAGAAACCATCAAGGAAACAATAGTATTCATTTCCTGCTAATCTCTCAAGCATCTGGTCCATAAAGGGTAGAGGAAAATGGTCTTTACGAGTGGCGTCATTCAACTTACGATAGTCAATGCAAACACGCCATACCGTAACCAGACGAGTTGGAATTAACTCGTTATCTTCATTTGTGACAACAGTTATGCCACCCTTTTTCGGAACACAATGAATTGGGCTAACCCAAGGACTATCTGAGATCGGGTAAATCAATCCTGCATCAAGAAGTTTGATAACCTCCTGTTTGATAACATCATGGATTTTTGGATTCACTCTTCTCTGATGTTGAACTGCTGGCTTGAAGTCATCCTCCATCAAGATTTTGTGTGTACAAAATTCAGGGTTGATACCCTTGATATCGGAGAGTTTCCAAGCAATTGCTTGCTTGTGTGACTTCAAGATTTTTATAAGAGCAGCTTTTTCATCTTTACTCAAATCTCTAGCAATAATGACTGGTAATTTATCATCACCTTCAAGAAATGCATACTCGAGATGAGGTGGTAAGTCCTTAAGCTCTGCCTCGGGAAATTCTTCAGTTTTATCAACTGATTTGATTTCCTTGTTATGAAGTTTGATGGGAGGGAGAGGAGAAGAAATGTCATGATTTAACAATTTCTCAAGGAGAATATCTCCCTCCAGATTAATCTCATTTTGATTAATCTCATCAGGAATTGAATCACTAGAGTGAGGGGTGGATGATGGATCATCATTAAGCAACTTCTCAATGAGAAGTATGTCTCCCTCAATGTCAATTGGAGCGTGATCAATTTCCCATGGAACAGAATCACTGGACAAGTAAGCTTCAATCTCTTCTAAGATGAAGTCACTTTCCTCAAATGGGGTAAGAGAAGGAGTAGAATTAGCGATGATAGGTTGAGATGAATGAGTGATATTATCACTCGAAGAATTATGATCATAACCAAGAACTTCTTGCGAGTACTCTTCAGAAGCAACATCAATGATATCTATTCGGTTAACCGATTCAGAATCATAATTTGCGGAGTACCTCGAAGTTTGATCAATGTTAAAAGTGACAGCTTCATTACCAACACGCAATGTGATTTCTTGCTCAAATACATCTATGAGAGCACGGCCCGTTCTCAGGAATCCTCGACCAACAATGAGAGGAACCCGATGGTCGGCATCAAAATCAACAACCACGAAGTCAGCTGGAAAATGGAATTTTCCTACTTTCACAAATACGTCCTCGGCAATGCCAAGAGGACGGGATATTGTACGATCTGCAAGCTCGAGAGTCATGCATGTAGGAGTAAGTTCCGGAAGAGAAAGTTTCTTCCACACTGAATATGGCATAAGATTAATGCTTGCACCAAGATCTGCTAGGGTAAAACATTCAACCATTCCTGGAAATACACAAGGTAAGAGAAATTTTCCAGGATCTCCAAGCTTTTCTGGAAGCTTTTTCAGAATAACTGCAGAGCAGTTCTCGTTAAGAGGAGTTTTAGCCATTTCAAACAGCTTTTCCTTGTTGCTTAACATGTGTTTGAGAGTTGATGCAAACTTGGGCATCAGCATGATAGCATCCGCAAAGCTTATGTCAAAATGTAACTCTTGGAAAATTTGGAAAAATTTGTCCATTTGATGACTAGCTTTTTCACGGAGCTTTTGCTCATTCAAACGTGATGGATATGGAATAGAAGATTTGGATTTGGTATTTTCAATGGGAGCTACAGGTGGTTCAAAAACAACTCCTGGATTAGACTTGGGTTTCTGGACAACTTGAGGTTGGACTACCGAAGGTAGGACTTGTGCGGTATCACGTGGACTAGAATAATGCACCTTGTCTGTTGTTTCCTTGGTAACTTGACTCATTGCCACAGGAGGAGAGGGCATTGGAGTCGTAGGTCCATTGTGAGTCAGAGGTTCACTTTCCACTACCTTTGGAAGAGAAGAAGAAGAGGTAGTAGGAATAGCGGGTCCGTTGTATGAAACACCACTTTTGGTCGTGATCGCCTTAGCATCGCCCCTCGGGTTAGCGATCGTGTTGCTCGGAAGTTTTCCTGAGCCCTAGGGTTGATCATTTAAAGACTTCTTCAGATCAGCAATCTGACTGACCAACAACCTGTTCATTTCATCTTGGGATTTCATGAACTGCTTTAGTAACTCATCAGATGATGGTCCTGGAGGAGTAATGACGGGAGGTGGATTAGGAGGGAAATTTTGAGTTCGGATGTTTTGATTATGACCTTGTTGTTGAAAATTCCCTTGATTAGGATTCACATTCCCATGAAATTGATTCCCTCGATTGAAATTGTTTTGATGAAGGTTCCCTTGTTGTTGGAAACCTTGATTGAGTCCAGGATAGAAATTACCTTGGTTTTGATAACCTTGGTTCATTCTAGGTTGATTCTGATTCCGGTTAGGATTCTGGTTAAAACCGGGTGGTGCCTGATAAATGTTAGCACGGTAATTTGGATCATTTTGAGGACGGTATTGATTACCTCCTTGATTTGAAGTACCGGCTATAGCATTTGCTTCAAACGGACTACCATCAGTGGCAGTACAGTTGTAGTATGCATGAGGACCACCACAAGTAACACAAACTTCAACTTTCTTCACTTCACCATGTGATGGTGTTTGAGTGAAGGTGACTTTCTTTTGGTTAGTAAGAACCAAAGCCTGAATAATGTCCGTGAGTTTGTCAATCTTAGCATCGGTGCTAGATGTACTCACAGGAGATGAAGTAGAAGGTCCAGCATTAGACTGAGTTTGATATGTCTTAGTGCGGAAAGGACGGACCTGGGACTTGTTTTCAATGATTTGTAAGGCTTCTTTGGTGGTTTTGCTAAGGAAATTACCTCCCGCGGAGGCATTTAGAGAGTCTTGGTCAGCTTGTCTCAGACCATTATAGAAAGTATCCATTTGCATTAACTCGGTAAAACCATGATGTGGACACTTGCGGAGCAATTCTTTGTAACGATCCCATGCCTCCCCGAATGATTCATCAAATCTCTGAGAAAATTTCATTATCTCATTCTTAAGACTTGTGGTTCGGGATGGAGGATAGAATTCGTTAACAAACTTGGTAACTAGATCCTCCCATGTCTCAATAGAACGAGGGGGTTGTTTCTCAAGCCAATTCCGGGCTTGTCCCTCTAGAGAAAATGGGAACAGAAGAAGCTTGATAGCTTCATGTGGGACATTCTTGTACTTGATGGTTGATGCAATCTTATTGAACCATCGAATGTGTGCATGAGGATCATCCCGCTCAAAACCATAGAATTGGCTTTGGGTTACTAGATTGAGCAACCCGGTTTTGAGCTCGAAGGTGTCAGCCACGATGGCTGGGACAACAATGGCATCTCCGTAACCCTCGATGGGTGATTGGAGAAGCTCATTCATGGGTTTGTCTTCTGCCATTTCGACAGGTGGTGGTGGTGGTAGACGTTCCTCAGTCACGGCTGAAGGAGCTGAACGTCCTCTACGTCTGCGAGGAATGTTTCCAAGTTCGGAAAGTGGACTTGTAGAACTGGAAGAACGAGTGCGCATGCACTAAGTATAAAAATCAATTTCCAAAACAAATGAGGCAAAACACAAGTGAACTTAACCAATAATCACAAATGAAATGGCTTCTTTGAAAAAGGTACACCAAATCACAAGTGACACAAAGGCAAGTTTTAAATCTGATGTTCGGGAACTTATTAATGGTCGCACCCCCAGTTAGGTAGTGCACTGCCTTGATTTGCGGTGGTTGATTTTTATGTATATTAATTATGGACCAGTGAAAAGACGTAGGTAAGATTTGTGCTGATGGGGTTTAAAAACTTTTGGAAAATATTTTTGGTATCGTCCCGTTTAACCAAATCGTATCTCTTTAAGAATCACCTTAAAAGAAACATAATACAGAAAACGTTACGATTGTTTTGTTGTTTTATATTGTTTTTGGGTTTTTAACACTTTAGGAAAAGTGTTAATGAACTTTTTGATTTATATAAACTTTACAGAAAACTTTTTACAAACTGTGGTATATGTGCAAGTACGGGTCTGATAATGCTAGAAACACGCTTACAGCCTCCCCGGCAGCGGCGCCAAAATTTGATTGAGTCCGAACAGTCAAGTCTAACAGACTAAAAACTGCTCAAACACTAATGCAATTAAGATCAAAGGAATATAGGGAATTCCTGGGTCGTTAAGTCCCACGGAGGATGAATTGGTGTTAAAACACTTAATCAGATGGTCGAATGATCACTAAGGATAGTGATCAGTAAGGTTTTGGATGAAAAATTATACCTAAAGAGAAAATCTACAAATTAAAGCGACTTAAATGCAAATTAAAAGAAATAAAAGATAAAATCTATTAAATAAACGCTATCACTATTTTTAAAGTCGATGAACGTTTAAAACCTACAACTTAAAACTTACGTTTAAAATAAAATTACGTAAACGTATAAAATAAAACGTGAATTTTAAGAAATAAAAGGCCTATAAATATGAAAATGATATTTTTACAATCCTAATAATAAAAGAAAATTATTAGAAAAAGAAAATTATTTTTACAACTATTTATTTAATTATTATTAATTAAAAACTATTTATTAAGTATTTAAATTGCACTAAAATACAAGAGAATACAAGATTAACCTAGAAAAATGAAATTAAAACTTAGAAAAGTCTAAAATATGATAAAACTTATTTTAAAACTAAAAATATATTTTTTAGACTTATTATGTATTTATTATTAATTTAAAACTATTAAAACTAATTAAAATGCTAAAAAATACTTTTTAAACTAAGAAAATTATGGAAAAATACTTTTTATTACTTTTATATTTATCTTAACCTAAGAAAATTGAAAAAATATTTTTTTGAACTTTTTATAATTTATTTGTATTAAAAGCTATTTAAAAATGCCTAAAAACTGTTTTTAATTAAGAAAAATAGCAAACAGTTATGAAAAATTATGAAAATTTCAGGAAAAGTCTATTTTAATCTACTGAATCTAAGAAAAATAGAAAAACATGGGCTTGTTTGGAGAAATAAGCAACTGCAGTGGCAACTGCTTATTTATAAGCACTTGAAAAAGCCAAATGATAACCAAAGACCACCAAACCTACACAGAAGCTATATTAAGCTAAAAGAACTCTATTTCAACTAAAAACAACAAACCATGACCTCTGGATTACAAGTGTAACACATATTTGATGTTTGAGTTAAATAAGCAAAACAGAATTTGGTATACTACTTTAAGCTTAACCACAGAACACAAAATAAGCTAAAACTGAAAAGCAATTATTGGAACTTGTATTAGACCTGGTTGAGACCAAATATACCAAAACTCAGACAATGATAAGCTTTTATGAGCTTGGGAGAAGCTTTTTCAAAACCTGTCAAAACACTGAGTTGAGACTCAGTTACTGCTGAGTGAGTTGGGACAAAATGATAAGCTCATGCAAGCTTATCTAATAAGCTGCAAATGGAAATTTAAAACTTGGAACTTAAAAAGGACCAGGTTAACTGTCCAAAGAAACAAAAATCACAGGTTGAGGTTAACTTATGAGCTTTTTAGAAGCTGATGAAAATGGTTAGAAATCCTGTGCACAGGGCACATTTGACTTTTTAAGAAAATAACTAAGTTGACTTTATTGAGTTTTAAATCAATTCTAAGGACTGACTATGATATATTAAGCTAGAATAAGATGAGATTAAGCTAAATTATAAGATTCTAAGCTAGTATGGTGAATTTGATAAGCTAAAATCCAACAATTAACAAGCTAAGTGATAATTAAGGTACTTTTGACTTTATAGCAACTAATCACTGGTTTTCTTGTTTAACTGAGTTCTTTAGACCAAGTTTGACACAAAACAACCACAAGCACAGGTCTGCACAATCTTTAACACAGATTAAAAAGAGAAACCAAACACTCCTTTATGTGACAGTTTTGAGTTTTTTCAAAGAGTATTACAGGCTCAGACCATGCAAATCATTACAGAGCTTATATTATCATATATGAAGACTGAATAATCATAAAACAACAACATTAACAACTTAAAACTAAGAAATACCAATTATGCTAATTTAACTGTCAAAATAAAATTCTTGCTAACTACAGATTTAAAAGAACAAGTGACTGATTATATTGGTTAAATAGACTTAACTGTGACTACTGAACATGGAAACACAAAGATGCAAGCTAGAGAACAGCTTAAACAGTGAAACACCAAAATGATTAAAAAGGGCTTACAACTGATTCCAACTGAAAATTTAGAACCAAGGACTAAGAACCAATCCTAAATGCTCTCCACAGAGCTCTAAACCAAGGCCATCACAAATATACCTTGCTCCAGCCTTCTAGAACCTTGCACCATGGTTTTTTATTTTTAAGTTATTTATTTGATATTTTTGTGAATTTCTGATTTTTACCAATAAACTGCTTTTAAGAGTATCTAAAAGCTTTGATAAGCTTTATGAGGAGCTTATATGAGCTTCTAAGTCCAAACTAACCACTGATTACAAACATTCACCATATTCAGATTTTTAGATAATGAAAAATTTGCATAACTTGATAATAGACCTCAAAAGTGAAATTGATGATATCAAAAGTTTTAGGTTACACTGTAAACATGAAATACAAGATTTAAAAGCTTTAAAATGCACTGGAATTTAGAATTAAGCTAAAACGACATTCAAAAGTAAAATTACACTAGATTGCCTTCTCTGTTGCTTCTTTCTTGATATTTATTGACTTGAAACATCTCTTGTCGACCTCTGAGCTAATCCCACCAAATCCTGACCATTGAAATCATCCAGATAATCATTTTTGCCATTTGTCAAATTTGGCGCCATTTTTCAAAGAGTTGGGTTTTCTTATTAATTGGCTTTGGAATGATGTGGAGGTGGAAGGAGACAGCTGGGGATGGTGATGTGGAGGTGAAAAGGTGGAAGGCAAGTGGTAAATACCACTGGTTTTGAGCAAAACTGCTTTGGGAGAGACAGTGAACAGTGGCGCGGTATATTTTGATTTAAAATTTGGGCCGGGTCATGGTATTGGGTTTGGATTGGGCTTAGTATTGGATCCGTTTGGTTTATTAGCTAAGTAACCACAAGGACTAACTTTGCAATTTAGCCAAAGTTGAAGGGCTGGTCTTGAACATTTTCCAAAGCTTTCATAAGGACTAAAACTGCCAAGTAAGATTAGTACAAGGACCTTAGTTGAAATTTTCCATTTTTACAAATCCAGGGACCAAAACTGTCAAGTTTGAAACTTGAGGGACCAATATTGTAAATTCTCAAAAGTTTATCATAAGGACCATTTTTGTCATTTATAAATAGAACAAGGTTAAAAGTTGATAATTTTCACTTTTTAAATTAACCAAGGACTATTTTTGACATTTTTCAAAGTTAAAGGACTAAAGTTGTCATTTTGTGATTTTTAAACTTTAAAGGGTTTGTTTTGACAACTTTTGAATCTTATGGACCTAAAATGATATTTTGCAAGTTTTTGACTTACCAGGGACTGATTTTGACAACTTTTATAACTTGGGGGACTAAAACTGCCAATTATGCAAACTTGATACGTTTTTCATCAGATTTTGATGTTTTTGCATTTAAAACATATAAAACACTTGTTTGTGATATTTTTATCATTTTGATGTGTTTCTGAGTGTTTTCAGATGTTTTTGGCATTCTAACAGTATAAAAATGATGAGTATTTAGACACTCATCAATCCCCCACACTAAGATATTGCTAGTCCCTAGCAATGATTTGAGAAAATTTAATGGATTTTATCTCTTTACCAAAAGCCATTACTTCTGGAGTAGCCAATTGTTTCAGTTCAAGTAAGAACCTTGACACAATGATAACCAAATGATTTTGAGCAAATCATAAGCTGTGAACGGATTTGATTTGTCTTTACCAGAAGCCGTACCCTTCTGGACTAGCCAACTCTTAGATAAATTATCAATATTATCTTTGGTGAGCTGATTACCAATTATGGTTTTTCAACTGCCTTTACCACAAGCCATAAACTTGCGGGCTAGCCAACTTTTCACTAGTTTAAAGATATGGTGAGTTGAACACCATACAATTTTAGGCAAATTGCAAGCCATAAACGGATTTGAGATATATTTACCAAGAGCCGTTTGCTCCTGGATTAGCCAATCCTTATGTGGGTTAGACATGGTGGACTGATTACCATTTGCTGAGTAAGTGAAAAACACTTACTCCAAAAAAATTTTGGCCAAAAACGGGGGAATTGGGTGAAATAATTACATGAAATTCGTGAGAATTCCCCCCCACACTTAGAAATGAATATTGCCCTCAATATTCAAAGTACCGGCGGTTATGCCGAAACATAGAACATAAAAGGGAAATACTACGGCCATTATTTTGTTTTTGATATATACACTTTTTTTTTTTTTTTTTTTTTTTTTTTTTTTTTTTTTTTTTTTTGTGTACAACAGTGTGGGAATAACTCCCCCACACTAGGGTGATAGAAAAGGGGATAAGAAAACAGAAATATGGATGAAAATCCATATGATGTGTGCTACTATTTTTGATTCCCGAGTCATTAGCTTGACTCGATCCCCGCATTCATTGGTTCATGGGGAATGTTTGTAGATCCGGGACAACCACAGGGGGAATGTCCTCTCCAAAGTAATGCTTTAATCGATGACCATTTACTTTAAAATTAGGACCATCAGGCTGAGATAACTCAATGGTGCCATAAGGATAAACCTTAGTGATAGTAAATGGACCAGACCAGCGGGACTTAAGCTTTCCCGAGAAAATCTTCAATCTAGAGTTGAAAAGAAGGACTCGATCACCAACGTTGAAAACGCGGTTTTTGATCTTGGAGTCATGAATCTTCTTTGTCTTTTGCTTGTAGATCAAAGAGTTCTCGTATGCTTGATCACGAAGTTCATTTAGTTCATTCATTTGAACTTTTCTGTGATCACCGGCTGTCTGTATATCGAAGTTTGCATGTTTTAAGGCCCAGTAAGCCTTGTGCTCTAGTTCAATCGGAAGATGACATGCCTTCCCGTACACTAGCTTGTATGGAGTACACCCAATTGGTGTTTTGTAAGCTGTACGAAAAGCCCAGAGTGCGTCATCCAGTTTATCCGACCAGGATGCACGATTTTCACCTACTGTCCTTTCAAGTATTCTTTTAATACCACGATTTGAAACTTCCACCTGCCCACTTGTTTGGGGGTGGTATGCAGTAGATAGACGGTGGGTAACACCATACTTTTGCATGACACGATCAAATTGGTCATTACAAAAATGTGTACCACGATCACTGATTATTGCACGAGGAGTTCCAAATCTGGCAAAGAGAGCTTTCAAAAATTTCACAACTACTCGGGCATCATTTGTAGGTAAAGCTTTTGCTTCAACCCATTTCGACAAATAGTCGACAGCTACGAGTATGTACTTGTTACCACGAGAAGATGGAAATGGCCCCATAAAATCAATACCCCAGATGTCAAATATCTCACAAACTTGAATGGCATTTTGTGGCATTTCATTCTTTTGAGATATGTTTCCATGACGCTGACAAGCATCACAAGCTTTGACAAATTCGTGGGCATCTTTATAGATTGTGGGCCAATAGAACCCGGAATCAAACACCTTTTTGGCGGTGTAGTTTGGACTATGATGGCCCCCGGTGGGTCCAGCATGACAAGCTTTGAGAATATCAAGAGCTTCTTGTCCATAAACACACCGTCGGATGACTTGATCCGCACAGATTTTGAATAAGAAAGGGTCGTCCCAGAAATAGTGTTTAACATCCTTGAAGAATTTGTTCTTCTGCTGGGTCGACATCCCTTTCACAATGAAGTTACCCGCATGGTAATTTGCAAAGTCAGCAAACCATGGGGTAGAAGAGTTTCCACGAAAAGAAACCGCATTGAGTGTCTCGAGAGGAAATGTTTCATTAATATCCTTTTTCTCGAAAACATCTTGGTGAGGGTTCTCTAATCGGGACAGATGATCAGCAGCCAGGTTCTCAGCTCCTTTTTTATCACGTATGATAATATCAAATTCTTGGAGAAGGAGAACCCAACGGAGCAATCTCGGCTTTGCATCTTGTTTTGCAAAGAGATATTTAAGAGCCGAATGATCCGTATACACTACACATTTGGTCAAGATTAAGTACAGCCGAAACTTCTCAAATGCATACACCACGGCTAATAGCTCTTTTTCTGTGGTGGTGTAATGAGTCTGAGCTTCAGTCATAGTCTTACTTGCGTAGTGAATTGGCTGAAAATGCTTGCTTCTTCGTTGCCCTAAGACTGCGCCGATAGCAAAATCACTTGCATCGCACATAAGCTCAAAAGGTAAATCCCAGTCGGGAGCAACGAGAATGGGTGCTTCTGTAAGCTTTTTCTTCAATGTTTCAAAAGCTACGATGCACTCGGGTGAGAAGATAAAAGGAGCATCTTTTTCAAGAAGATGGGTCATTGGCCGGGCGATTTTGGAAAAATCTTGAATGAATCTACGATAGAAACCGGCATGACCTAAAAAACTCCTAATACCTTTAACGGTAGTAGGATGAGGTAATTTAGCAATAACATCGACTTTTGCTCTATCTACCTCAATCCCGTTCTTTGAAATCTTATGGCCAAGGACTATGCCTTTTTTGACCATAAAGTGGCTTTTCTCCCAGTTTAGACAAAGATTGGTGTCTTCACACCTTTGAAGCATTTTATCTAAATGGGAGAGACATGTTTGAAACGAATCCCCAATGACCGAGAAGTCATCCATAAACACTTCCATTGTTTCCCCGATCATGTCGTGGAATATGGCCATCATACATCGTTGGAACGTGCCAGGAGCATTACATAAGCCAAAAGGCATACGTCTATAGGCAAAAGTTCCGTATGGGCAGGTGAATGTGGTTTTATCTTGATCCTTTGGATCAATGGGAATCTGAAAGTACCCCGAGAAACCATCAAGGAAACAATAGTATTCATTTCCTGCTAATCTCTCAAGCATCTGGTCCATAAAGGGTAGAGGAAAATGGTCTTTACGAGTGGCGTCATTCAACTTACGATAGTCAATGCAAACACGCCATACCGTAACCAGACGAGTTGGAATTAACTCGTTATCTTCATTTGTGACAACAGTTATGCCACCCTTTTTCGGAACACAATGAATTGGGCTAACCCAAGGACTATCTGAGATCGGGTAAATCAATCCTGCATCAAGAAGTTTGATAACCTCCTGTTTGATAACATCATGGATTTTTGGATTCACTCTTCTCTGATGTTGAACTGCTGGCTTGAAGTCATCCTCCATCAAGATTTTGTGTGTACAAAATTCAGGGTTGATACCCTTGATATCGGAGAGTTTCCAAGCAATTGCTTGCTTGTGTGACTTCAAGATTTTTATAAGAGCAGCTTTTTCATCTTTACTCAAATCTCTAGCAATAATGACTGGTAATTTATCATCACCTTCAAGAAATGCATACTCGAGATGAGGTGGTAAGTCCTTAAGCTCTGCCTCGGGAAATTCTTCAGTTTTATCAACTGATTTGATTTCCTTGTTATGAAGTTTGATGGGAGGGAGAAGAGAAGAAATGTCATGATTTAACAATTTCTCAAGGAGAATATCTCCCTCCAGATTAATCTCATTTTGATTAATCTCATCAGGAATTGAATCACTAGAGTGAGGGGTGGATGATGGATCATCATTAAGCAACTTCTCAATGAGAAGTATGTCTCCCTCAATGTCAATTGGAGCGTGATCAATTTCCCATGGAACAGAATCACTGGACAAGTAAGCTTCAATCTCTTCTAAGATGAAGTCACTTTCCTCAAATGGGGTAAGAGAAGGAGTAGAATTAGCGATGATAGGTTGAGATGAATGAGTGATATTATCACTCGAAGAATTATGATCATAACCAAGAACTTCTTGCGAGTACTCTTCAGAAGCAACATCAATGATATCTATTCGGTTAACCGATTCAGAATCATAATTTGCGGAGTACCTCGAAGTTTGATCAATGTTAAAAGTGACAGCTTCATTACCAACACGCAATGTGATTTCTTGCTCAAATACATCTATGAGAGCACGGCCCGTTCTCAGGAATCCTCGACCAACAATGAGAGGAACCCGATGGTCGGCATCAAAATCAACAACCACGAAGTCAGCTGGAAAATGGAATTTTCCTACTTTCACAAATACGTCCTCGGCAATGCCAAGAGGACGGGATATTGTACGATCTGCAAGCTCGAGAGTCATGCATGTAGGAGTAAGTTCCGGAAGAGAAAGTTTCTTCCACACTGAATATGGCATAAGATTAATGCTTGCACCAAGATCTGCTAGGGCAAAACATTCAACCATTCCTGGAATACACAAGGTAAGAGAAATTTTCCAGGATCTCCAAGCTTTTCTGGAAGCTTTTTCAGAATAACTGCAGAGCAGTTCTCGTTAAGAGGAGTTTTAGCCATTTCAAACAGCTTTTCCTTGTTGCTTAACATGTGTTTGAGAGTTGATGCAAACTTGGGCATCAGCATGATAGCATCCGCAAAGCTTATGTCAAAATGTAACTCTTGGAAAATTTGGAAAAAATTGTCCATTTGATGACTAGCTTTTTCACGGAGCTTTTGCTCATTCAAACGTGATGGATATGGAATAGAAGATTTGGATTTGGTATTTTCAATGGGAGCTACAGGTGGTTCAAAAACAACTCCTGGATTAGACTTGGGTTTCTGGACAACTTGAGGTTGGACTACCGAAGGTAGGACTTGTGCGGTATCACGTGGACTAGAATAATGCACCTTGTCTGTTGTTTCCTTGGTAACTTGACTCATTGCCACAGGAGGAGAGGGCATTGGAGTCGTAGGTCCATTGTGAGTCAGAGGTTCACTTTCCACTACCTTTGGAAGAGAAGAAGAAGAGGTAGTAGGAATAGCGGGTCCATTGTATGAAACACCACTTTTGGTCGTGATCGCCTTAGCATCGCCCCTCGGGTTAGCGATCGTGTTGCTCGGAAGTTTTCCTGAGCCCTAGGGTTGATCATTTAAAGACTTCTTCAGATCAGCAATCTGACTGACCAACAACCTGTTCATTTCATCTTGGGATTTCATGAACTGCTTCAGTAACTCATCAGATAATGGTCCTGGAGGAGTAATGACGGGAGGTGGATTAGGAGGGAAATTTTGAGGTCGGATGTTTTGATTATGACCTTGTTGTTGAAAATTCCCTTGATTAGGATTCACATTCCCATGAAATTGATTCCCTCGATTGAAATTGTTTTGATGAAGGTTCCCTTGTTGTTGGAAACCTTGATTGAGTCCAGGATAGAAATTACCTTGGTTTTGATAACCTTGGTTCATTCTAGGTTGATTCTGATTCCGGTTAGGATTCTGGTTAAAACCGGGTGGTGCCTGATAAATGTTAGCACGGTAATTTGGATCATTTTGAGGACGGTATTGATTACCTCCTTGATTTGAAGTACCGGCTATAGCATTTGCTTCAAACGGACTACCATCAGTGGCAGTACAGTTGTAGTATGCATGAGGACCACCACAAGTAACACAAACTTCAACTTTCTTCACTTCACCATGTGATGGTGTTTGAGTGAAGGTGACTTTCTTTTGGTTAGTAAGAACCAAAGCCTGAACAATGTCCGTGAGTTTGTCAATCTTAGCATCGGTGCTAGATGTACTCACAGGAGATGAAGTAGAAGGTCCAGCATTAGACTGAGTTTGATATGTCTTAGTGCGGAAAGGACGGACCTGGGACTTGTTTTCAATGATTTGTAAGGCTTCTTTGGTGGTTTTGCTAAGGAAATTACCTCCCGCGGAGGCATTTAGAGAGTCTTGGTCAGCTTGTCTCAGACCATTATAGAAAGTATCCATTTGCATTAACTCGGTAAAACCATGATGTGGACACTTGCGGAGCAATTCTTTGTAACGATCCCATGCCTCCCCGAATGATTCATCAAATCTCTGAGAAAATTTCATTATCTCATTCTTAAGACTTGTGGTTCGGGATGGAGGATAGAATTCGTTAACAAACTTGGTAACTAGATCCTCCCATGTCTCAATAGAACGAGGGGGTTGTTTCTCAAGCCAATTCCGGGCTTGTCCCTCTAGAGAAAATGGGAACAGAAGAAGCTTGATAGCTTCATGTGGGACATTCTTGTACTTGATGGTTGATGCAATCTTATTGAACCATCGAATGTGTGCATGAGGATCATCCCGCTCAAAACCATAGAATTGGCTTTGGGTTACTAGATTGAGCAACCCGGTTTTGAGCTCGAAGGTGTCAGCCACGATGGCTGGGACAACAATGGCATCTCCGTAACCCTCGATGGGTGATTGGAGAAGCTCATTCATGGGTTTGTCTTCTGCCATTTCGACAGGTGGTGGTGGTGGTAGACGTTCCTCAGTCACGGCTGAAGGAGCTGAACGTCCTCTACGTCTGCGAGGAATGTTTCCAAGTTCGGAAAGTGGACTTGTAGAACTGGAAGAACGAGTGCGCATGCACTAAGTATAAAAATCAATTTCCAAAACAAATGAGGCAAAACACAAGTGAACTTAACCAATAATCACAAATGAAATGGCTTCTTTGAAAAAGGTACACCAAATCACAAGTGACACAAAGGCAAGTTTTAAATCTGATGTTCGGGAACTTATTAATGGTCGCACCCCCAGTTAGGTAGTGCACTGCCTTGATTTGCGGTGGTTGATTTTTATGTATATTAATTATGGACCAGTGAAAAGACGTAGGTAAGATTTGTGCTGATGGGGTTTAAAAACTTTTGGAAAATATTTTTGGTATCGTCCCGTTTAACCAAATCGTATCTCTTTAAGAATCACCTTAAAAGAAACACAATACAGAAAACGTTACGATTGTTTTGTTGTTTTATATTGTTTTTGGGTTTTTAACACTTTAGGAAAAGTGTTAATGAACTTTTTGATTTATATAAACTTTACAGAAAACTTTTTACAAACTGTGGTATATGTGCAAGTACGGGTCTGATAATGCTAGAAACACGCTTACAGCCTCCCCGGCAGCGGCGCCAAAATTTGATTGAGTCCGAACAGTCAAGTCTAACAGACTAAAAACTGCTCAAACACTAATGCAATTAAGATCAAAGGAATATAGGGAATTCCTGGGTCGTTAAGTCCCACGGAGGATGAATTGGTGTTAAAACACTTAATCAGATGGTCGAATGATCACTAAGGATAGTGATCAGTAAGGTTTTGGATGGAAAATTATACCTAAAGAGAAAATCTACAAATTAAAGCGACTTAAATGCAAATTAAAAGAAATAAAAGATAAAATCTATTAAATAAACGCTATCACTATTTTTAAAGTCGATGAACGTTTAAAACCTACAACTTAAAACTTACGTTTAAAATAAAATTACGTAAACGTATAAAATAAAACGTGAATTTTAAGAAATAAAAGGCCTATAAATATGAAAATGATATTTTTACAATCCTAATAATAAAAGAAAATTATTAGAAAAAGGAAATTATTTTTACAACTATTTATTTAATTATTATTAATTAAAAACTATTTATTAAGTATTTAAATTGCACTAAAATACAAGAGAATACAAGATTAACCTAGAAAAATGAAATTAAAACTTAGAAAAGTCTAAAATATGATAAAACTTATTTTAAAACTAAAAATATATTTTTTAGACTTATTATGTATTTATTATTAATTTAAAACTATTAAAACTAATTAAAATGCTAAAAAATACTTTTTAAACTAAGAAAATTTTGGAAAAATACTTTTTATTACTTTTATATTTATCTTAACCTAAGAAAATTGAAAAAATATTTTTTTGAACTTTTTATAATTTATTTGTATTAAAAGCTATTTAAAAATGCCTAAAAACTGTTTTTAATTAAGAAAAATAGCAAACAGTTATGAAAAATTATGAAAATTTCAGGAAAAGTCTATTTTAATCTACTGAATCTAAGAAAAATAGAAAAACATGGGCCTGTTTGGAGAAATAAGCAACTGCAGTGGCAACTGCTTATTTATAAGCACTTGAAAAAGCCAAATGATAACCAAAGACCACCAAACCTACACAGAAGCTATATTAAGCTAAAAGAACTCTATTTCAACTAAAAACAACAAACCATGACCTCTGGATTACAAGTGTACCACATATTTGATGTTTGAGTTAAATAAGCAAAACAGAATTTGGTATACTACTTTAAGCTTAACCACAGAACACAAAATAAGCTAAAACTGAAAAGCAATTATTGGAACTTGTATTAGACCTGGTTGAGACCAAATATACCAAAACTCAGACAATGATAAGCTCTTATGAGCTTGGGAGAAGCTTTTTCAAAACCTGTCAAAACACTGAGTTGAGACTCAGTTACTGCTGAGTGAGTTGGGACAAAATGATAAGCTCATGCAAGCTTATCTAATAAGCTGCAAATGGAAATTTAAAACTTGGAACTTAAAAAGGACCAGGTTAACTGTCCAAAGAAACAAAAATCACAGGTTGAGGTTAACTTATGAGCTTTTTAGAAGCTGATGAAAATGGTTAGAAATCCTGTGCACAGGGCACATTTGACTTTTTAAGAAAATAACTAAGTTGACTTTATTGAGTTTTAAATCAATTCTAAGGACTGACTATGATATATTAAGCTAGAATAAGATGAGATTAAGCTAAATTATAAGATTCTAAGCTAGTATGGTGAATTTGATAAGCTAAAATCCAACAATTAACAAGCTAAGTGATAATTAAGGTACTTTTGACTTTATAGCAACTAATCACTGGTTTTCTTGTTTAACTGAGTTCTTTAGACCAAGTTTGACACAAAACAACCACAAGCACAGGTCTGCACAATCTTTAACACAGATTAAAAAGAGAAACCAAACACTCCTTTATGTGACAGTTTTGAGTTTTTTCAAAGAGTATTACAGGCTCAGACCATGCAAATCATTACAGAGCTTATATTATCATATATGAAGACTGAATAATCATAAAACAACAACATTAACAACTTAAAACTAAGAAATACCAATTATGCTAATTTAACTGTCAAAATAAAATTCTTGCTAACTACAGATTTAAAAGAACAAGTGACTGATTATATTGGTTAAATAGACTTAACTGTGACTACTGAACATGGAAACACAAAGATGCAAGCTAGAGAACAGCTTAAACAGTGAAACACCAAAATGATTAAAAAGGGCTTACAACTGATTCCAACTGAAAATTTAGAACCAAGGACTAAGAACCAATCCTAAATGCTCTCCACAGAGCTCTAAACCAAGGCCATCACAAATATACCTTGCTCCAGCCTTCTAGAACCTTGCACCATGGTTTTTTATTTTTAAGTTATTTATTTGATATTTTTGTGAATTTCTGATTTTTACCAATAAACTGCTTTTAAGAGTATCTAAAAGCTTTGATAAGCTTTATGAGGAGCTTATATGAGCTTCTAAGTCCAAACTAACCACTGATTACAAACATTCACCATATTCAGATTTTTAGATAATGAAAAATTTGCATAACTTGATAATAGACCTCAAAAGTGAAATTGATGATATCAAAAGTTTTAGGTTACACTGTAAACATGAAATACAAGATTTAAAAGATTTAAAATGCACTGGAATTTAGAATTAAGCTAAAACGACATTCAAAAGTAAAATTACACTAGATTGCCTTCTCTGTTGCTTCTTTCTTGATATTTATTGACTTGAAACATCTCTTGTCGACCTCTGAGCTAATCCCACCAAATCCTGACCATTGAAATCATCCAGATAATCATTTTTGCCATTTGTCAAATTTGGCGCCATTTTTTCAAAGAGTTGGTTTTTCTTATTAATTGGCTTTGGAATGATGTGGAGGTGGAAGGAGACAGCTGGGGATGGTGATGTGGAGGTGAAAAGGTGGAAGGCAAGTGGTAAATACCACTGGTTTTGAGCAAAACTGCTTTGGGAGAGACAGTGAACAGTGGCGCGGTATATTTTGATTTAAAATTTGGGCCGGGTCATGGTATTGGGTTTGGATTGGGCTTAGTATTGGATCCGTTTGGTTTATTAGCTAAGTAACCACAAGGACTAACTTTGCAATTTAGCCAAAGTTGAAGGGCTGGTCTTGAACATTTTCCAAAGCTTTCATAAGGACTAAAACTGCCAAGTAAGATTAGTACAAGGACCTTAGTTGAAATTTTCCATTTTTACAAATCCAGGGACCAAAACTGTCAAGTTTGAAACTTGAGGGACCAATATTGTAAATTCTCAAAAGTTTATCATAAGGACCATTTTTGTCATTTATAAATAGAACAAGGTTAAAAGTTGATAATTTTCACTTTTTAAATTAACCAAGGACTATTTTTGACATTTTTCAAAGTTAAAGGACTAAAGTTGTCATTTTGTGATTTTTAAACTTTAAAGGGTTTGTTTTGACAACTTTTGAATCTTATGGACCTAAAATGATATTTTGCAAGTTTTTGACTTACCAGGGACTGATTTTGACAACTTTTATAACTTGGGGGACTAAAACTGCCAATTATGCAAACTTGATACGTTTTTCATCAGATTTTGATGTTTTTGCATTTAAAACATATAAAACACTTGTTTGTGATATTTTTATCATTTTGATGTGTTTCTGAGTGTTTTCAGATGTTTTTGGCATTCTAACAGTATAAAAATGATGAGTATTTAGACACTCATCAATTAAGCATAGAGATCAAAAGTTAATGACGAAGGGCAATTGAATATTAGAGTAGATTAATAAAGTTGATTATAAATTTAATTTGATGTCCAAAATAATAAAAGCATAATATATACAACACATGAGAGAAAAAAGTGTAAATTAGGTGAGTTACTTAAAGATGTTCTAAATACATAAGAACTAAAAACAATTTATAAAAATCGCCTCAAATACATTTGTATCTTTCAGAACCTATAAAAATCGTTCCAAATACATAGTATTTAGCACCAAAAGTTTAGTAACCTAGATAAATTTTTTGAAACTTTACTAACTTTGACAAACTTATTATTTTTTTTCAAACTTTAGTAACTTCTTTGTATATTAACCCATTTTTGACGAGATGCAATTTGTGTTAGGGTGACGCGGACATGGGATACGGGCAGTTGCTCATCTTGAGTGTAACTAGAGTGTATCATTTTAAAACAATTGAGTAACATATATAATAAACCCATGAATTTGAGTAAGTTAAACAAATTTTTTGAAACTTTGGTGACTTGTTTGTATAATAACCTTGTAAAACTAAGGGTGTGTTTGTTTTTTGAAAAAATGTCTTACTAGCCTCTTACTCTTACTGAGTCAGAGGCGATAAGAGGTGGTTAGAATTAGTGTTGTTTATTTTTTTCTTTTGAGTCAGACCCGGTCAGACATATAACATCTTACTCAATAAGAGGTGGGAGAATTGTCTTATTGCCTCTTACTCTATAAGAGATTGAAGACTTGTGTTAATATAATATATTTGATGGTTTATTAACTATGTTATATTTATGATAAAAAGTCGTGTTTCATATTTACATAAGTTATTTATTATCGTTGCGTTGGTTTAATAAACAAATTGCAGAAACGAGCACTTAAAGGCATTAGGACAATTATACAAAAACAAACAACATTATTTCGTTCAGATTTAAACTTTCTAGCCACCTCTTACCAGTAAGATGTGGTAATCAGATTCATACATAAAACATTTTAATGAAACAAACACACCTTAATCAAGGAAAAAATAGAATAAATTGCATTTTTGGTCCCTAAGGTATGGCCAAAATGCATGTTTCATCCCTAACGTTTCGAAAGTGAAGCGGTAATCCCCATTTTGAATGTTTCGTTGCATGTTTGGTCTCTAAATTGCAGATTAGGGACCAAACATGCAACAAAACCTTCAAAATGAAGACTGCTGCTGCACTTTCGAAACGTTAAGGACGAAATCTGCAATTTGCCAATTTGGTCATACCTTAAGGACAAAAAATGCAATTTACTTAAAAAAATACTGTATTTATATATGATAGAAAAAGAGAAGTTGGGTTGGGTTGGAAAGGCCCACCCACCCAAGTTTACTTAAAACGAAAGATCCCCAAAAGTTGAAATTGAAATTGAAATTGAAACCCTAGAGAGGGAGAGGAAGATGATGTTTGCATCGACGTCATGGCTTCCCGCGGCAAAACAAGTAGTAGTAGAAGAAGAAAGCGCTCTTCAGGTTGAAAATTTGGCGAATAGTGTTTGGAAAAGCGTCTTGAAACGAAAAGGGTTGCCTTCCACCACTCCGTATAAATACGTCGAAAGCCTTGCCAAAGATTACGATGAGTCGTATTGTGACATGTTATTCATCAAGGCTGAAAAGATCAAAGAAGCTCAATCATTACCACCAACACCACCACCACCATCAGTTCTCGATACCAAACAACCACCACCTTCATTGGATTTTCGGTCACTTGTTTGTGTGGAATTCGATGAAAGGAAGCGCGAAAAGAAAAGACAAAAAAGCATTCATGGTATTGTTTACGAAGATCCAGAGCTTGTGGAAAAGAAGAGGTTGTTGATTCTTAAGTCCAGGGAGGAAATCGCTAGGTTCAGGGAACAGCTTCTTCTAAAACAACAACAGGAACAACAACAAGAAGCTGAAAATGTTTCTTCAACACCCTCTTGTAATTTCTTCATTGTTTTCTTTTAGTTAACTTATTTTTGCTAAGATTTGAGCAAGACCCAGATGAAAAAACTGAAGATTTTCAAGATTTGAGCAATACCCAGATGAAAAAACTGAATTATTTTTAGTTTTGAGCAAGACCCAGATGAAAAAACTGAAATTTTTCAAGATTTGAGCAAGACCCAGATGAAAAAACTGAAAATTTTCAAGATTTGAGCAAGACCCAGATGAAAAAACTTATTTTTATGAAAATTTGAGCTTAACCCAGATGAAAAAACTGAAAATTTTTAGGTTGCGTTTAGTTGAGACAAAATGTTTTGGGGAAAACAAGGAAAACAGAGATCCTAACTTAACAAGGAAAATTACAAAACAAATTTTAGTTGTTTTCCTTTGTAACCCTCAACCCTCACTCCCTTTCTTCAAAACAGAAAATAGAAACATCAACTAAACGCGTTTTCTCTATTTTTAAGTGTTTTGTGGAGATTAATTCTCCTTTCAAATTTTTACAAAACTAGAGATAGAAAATAAGAGAATTTGTTCTCCGACTAAACGCACCCTTAAAATTTGAGCAAGACCCAGATGAAAAAACTTATTTTTACTAAGTTTTGAGCAAGACCCAGATGAAAAAACTGATTTTTATCAAGATTTGAAAATTTTCAACATTTGGTTTGTATTAGCTCTATTATTTGTTTGGCGATAGGTAGCAGTAGTTGTTTGTTTAAAAAACGCGTAATTATAATGTGTAAAACAAACAAATGCTTACTCCTAAACGCTTCCTAAAGCTTGTTGCCAAACATAACCAATCATAATTCCTTTTACTCCTCAGATACTCCGACGTTTTGGTTGGATCCATCAGGCAAATTTTTCATGACCGCGGACTCTGATGAACGCGTCAAACGTATTCTTCTTTTCTCCCCTCTCTTTTTTTCCATAAAAATAGATGACATGTTTTCAAATTGAACATTTTTTTTTAATTGAAGGTGGGCATTCCGTGTTGGTCAGTAAGAGTGGCGAGGAGGGTGTATATCCTGCTCTTGTTGGTGACATTCACTATGAAGACAATGACAAAAGAGTTGTTGTTAAAAGGTACTATACTCCAGAGGAAACAATTGGAGGTAGAAGATCTTTTCATGGAAAAAAGGAGTTAATTGCGACAGACCACCTTGAGTCTGTCAGTGCTCGTTCGATTCAACGCAAGTGTTTTGTTCACTCATTGTTCAAGTACACTAGACTTAAGCATGTTGGCACATATGATTATTTTTCTCGTTTCGAGTACCAGATTGGCGGTGGATGGCTAGCGCCTCAGCTGGTCGATGTGTATGTTCTCTTTGCACCTTTGTTCTTGATGGATAGATTTTTTATTTTTATTTTTTCCTTTTCTTTGAGACTTTTTGTTTTTTTTTTTTATGATGGAAGGTTTTGCAAATGCTTGATGCCATTTAACCCTGATCAATTTATGCTCAAGTGTCAAGATTGCAAAGAACGGTAAATCTTGTTCTTTTTCAAATCCATCCTTGGTTTGGTTTGCTTCTTAAGTAATAATATCCTTCTTTCGTGTATCTGCAGGTATCACCCTGCTTGCATAAATATGACAGATGATGAGGCTAAGCAAATTGATAGCTTCACATGTGATGAATGCCGCTCTTTAGATATTAACCAGGTCTCTTCCTCTGCTGATCCAGATATTGTAAGAGACCGCCAAATGCTAAACGCTTTTACTTCTTGTCTATTTATGGTTCATATTCCAGCACGTACTGACTAATATATCATGCCTGATTTTGGTGCAAATGTTCATAATGTGTAGCTTGAAACTTTGAAGCAACAACTAGAAGAGCAAGCAAGGGCAGCGGAGGAGTTGGTAAAGGCTGCTGAGGAACAGGCAAGAGCAGCAGAGGAGCGACAACAGGCTGCTGAGCAAGCAAGGGCAGCGGAGGAGCGGGAACGAGCTGCCAAGGAACGACAACACGCAGCTAAGGAGCGACAATGGGCAGCACAAAAGCGGATCAAAGAACTAAAGGAGCAAGTCAAAGAGTCTGCTATGATACCTCGAAGTTAGTTATTTATAATCTTCAAAATTGGATACTTTAAAAACCATTGTATTTGAATCTTTTGCATAAATATGACAGGTGATGAGGCTAAGCAAATAGTTATTTATAACCCGGCCTCTTCCTCTGCTGATCCTGATATGGTAAAACGCTTTTACTTGTCTCTTTAACTGCATTTTGGATAAAGTTTTAATGGTTCAAGAGGTTCAAGAGCATTAGCATGTGACTTTTGAGGCCAATAGGCACCCCTGTGACATTTATAAGATATGTAGTTGCAATGTCTTGAAAACAAAAACTGATCAACGGTTTTTGTATTTTTTTCAGGTGCAACCCTATAAGCGGGCAAAGTGGTGAGTTCAGTAGCTGTGCTCCAATAGACCCGTACTCTGTGAGGTCTTGGTTTTTCTACTGTCCATATAATATAATCTTTTGTGATGGAACAGTTAGTGATATTATAACTCAGTAACTTAAACTGTAATCAAAGTTTCTTAGTCCTTGTCTTGTATCTGTTAGATCATCTTTGATGGTACTTCATTTCTTTAGGTTTATTATTGACCATGGCATCAACCAAGGTCTTACTCATGTGAATTTTGCTGACAGTAACTACGGTTCACTCTCACGATGGCACCAGATGCTATATCTGTGAGTTTTGAGCTCAAACATGAATTCAAGAGTCATAAACTTTCTAAATGTTTATGGGATTTAGCTATGTGGGTTAAAATGGGGCGGTTTGACATCAAAAGTTATAGTCCTGTCTAAGCTCATAAGTTGCACCTCAATGTTTCTAAGCTCATAAGTCTTAACAGATATAACACTGCTGTTGTAAAGGTTTGGCCATTGATATATTTTTAGATAGGTTCTTGTCGATCTTTACAGACCTTATATCAATCCTTAAAAGGTCTAAGTGTGATTGTTGACGTCAAAATTCAAAGCAAATTTGATTAAGTGGTAGAATAGTAATGTTTGTATCTGGCTATATATCTTACAGAATTACACCAATCTTTGAAGGACTGATTTGGATGGTTTGACCTCCAAAGTCAAACTTACTAGAGTATAAATCCATTTATTTTTTCAATCAAAATGGTTTGACCACAAGTAGGGATGAGCATTTTGACCCGAATCTTGAAACCGTACCGAATTGTACCGATTCCCTATCTATGGAACGGTACCGGGACTACGAAATAAGGTGAAAAAAAAACGGGACCATTAATTCGGTACGGGACCAGTACCAAATCCGGAAATTCCCAAAGAAAATAGGGAAAACCCGATTTTCTGGTACCGGTACCGATATTCGAATCCCGTTCGGTACGGTAACGGTAACACTAATTTATGCTCGGGAAAAAATCGGTACCACTAATTTGGTACGAGATCGGTACGGGACAAATACCGTGCTCATCCCTAGGACTCTAGGAGAGATTAAAAGTGTGACCGCTGCAATTCTGTCGACCATAGTTGAGAAGTTTTGACTTAACACCCGCAACCGTCCTCTTCCATACATATCCGACCATCACGTTCAAACACCACAACCATTTTAAGCTCACAACTTTTTCATAACACAAACAACTTCCTTAAAATCACAAACAAATTAACAAAACCTCACAATCAAAACTAATATAGACATTCTCCACACTTGATGAAATACTCAAACAAACAAAAAACACAATTCCAAAACCAAATAAACATTATTTTCTATACCCTCCTTTAAAACAAAACCATAAAATCTTTTATATAATAAAGGAAAACCTTAGCGGGGACTTTTGTATTTTGAAAAAAGAATATTTTCTTATTCGGTAATAAAAAATATTATTATTTTTATAAAGTTTTGATTTTAAGGGCAGTTTGGTGCAAGAGCACTTGCAATGGTTGGTGTTATTTCGGTGTTATCCGGTGTTAACCCAAGTTAACCACATCATGGTCGGTGTTATTTCAGTGTTAAAGCTTGCACGTTACCAACTTAACGTGCGTTTTTTTTTTGCCCCTAAATGAGGGGTTGTTTTTGTAAATTGTTGGTGAGTTAAGGTTTAACCTTGGGAATGTTATGATTGCGAGTGTTTTTTTGGTGAGTTAAGGTGAAATGTTAAAACTGATGTGACGCACACGTGGCAGAAACGTTAAACTTTAACACATGTTATGGTTGCAAGTGCTCTAAGGGTTTAGGTTAGAAGATTAGGACTTGGACAGGGTTTAGGTTAGAAGATTAGGACTTGGACTAAAAATATGTTGTTTTTTTTGGGTAAAGGGGAGTAATCCTGCACCCTGGTAAATATATTAACCAAATAAACGTTTAAGTACAATGTATATGAGTGAAATCCCATATATCAGCCCGTTACATAGGCATAGAGCTTACATAACAAGATACTTCCTATTTTCTAAACAAGAAAATAAACCACTACTCAAATGATAACAAATGACACAACGAAATAAGATTACTTCCTAGGACTTTGAAACTTTGTGCCATACATTGCATTAAAGGCATCCAAATTCCCAGGAAGATCACGAACCTGCTTCGCATAGTCATCGAAGTCATAGTCATCATACTCATCTTCAAACTCTTGGCCACCACCAAATATATTAGCAGACTCATCAAATGGGTTAGCAACAACCTCATCTTCAGAATCAGACACCCCAATCTCTCCCACTTTAGAAAAAGGGTTAGCTCTCTTAGTAGAAGAGGTAGACGAAATAGGTTGACCATCATCATCCACAAGAGTAGCTTTCCCATCAATAATTAGTTTTTCAAGCTTACCAATTTTCTCAACTATAGGAGTAGAACCAACATCTATTGTTCCCATTGAATCACTCACAAGCGGAACATGTGATGTATAACCAGTCTTAATCAACTCATCCTCATTAAAAATGTTGTTTAGTTTCTTTTGCTCTGCTTTCCGGAGTTTGTCCAAGATATATCTTCCATGCAGTGGCGGATCTAGGATTTTGAAGTAGGGTATGCACATTTTTAGCTATTACTCCGTACTAATAAAATTTGATTTTTTTTTGTCCGGGTTTTTCGGGTCGGGTTTTGGGATTTGGGCCAAGCGAGGTTTTTCATTTTTTGGTCCTAGATGTTAAGTTGATTTGCTTTGTCAAGTTTAGGTTATTTGGGATTAAATAGTTAGTTGGTTTAAAGTATTTAACTAAAATCGGGTTGCTTTTGGTGTCCTACGGATAAGATCAAAAGTAAAGTTGATATCATATTTTTAATAACGGTAATGCAAAATTTTGTAAGTTGAAATACTAATTACGAGTATTAATTATGACATTTTTTGAGCAAATATTAATTTTAACTGTAACTCCATATTCTTAGACTATAATGGAGCTTAATGTAAAGATAGTGCAATGAAAAGAAGAAGAAAAAAATTGACTGGAAAGTGGAAACTAAAATAAAGTTTTACTTTTGAGTATCGGGCCTTAAGAGATTTAAAGGAGGTGGGCTCAAATTACAATATCCAAATCACATACTTCATAATTAGGTTAGGCCTGTTAAACAAAGGCACATAAAGTTTGACCTACATCTACCACCACTCACTTCCTTCTTCTCCACCATAACTGCCGCTCTCATAATCAAAATAACTAGAAATCCTTCTCTTCTTTTTCTTTAAACTTGAACAAGATAATTTAGATTAGGGTGTGCACTCAAAATTTTCATGTATTCTAGAGGGTGTGCACTCCTAAACTTTTAGTGTATTTTGTTGCTACGTTTGAAGAAAAACAATTTTTTCTACACTACTAAAAATTTACACAGGGTATGCACGTGCATACCCTGAGTTCAAGCTAGATTCGCCCCTGCTTCCATGTGGAAAACCCAATGAGGTTGAGTGGTTTTAGAAGAAAATGAGTGTTTTTTAATAATTTAGAATTTTGTCAACCACTCATTATCTTTTATTCAATTAATATATTATTAATTTTTAGTCTTTAAATTTTAAAATAACTTATTTTATTCTTAATATAAAAAAAAACAACTTTTATAATTTTTCTTCGTTACATCAAATTTAAATCCAACCGTAATCCAAATTCATATCCAAATCAAAATCATAATTCTAAATTCATCTACAAACCAAACGAGCCCTTAGTATTGGGGTTTATGGGTTATGATTATTTAACTAATATTTATTGCTTGATTGGATTATGATTTATTAGTTAAAGGTTAGTTAATTTTGTCATTGGGGTTTCGATGTTAGTTGGTTATCTTAAGCTGAGATTTTTGCTTAGTTGGATTTAAGTTTTAATCTATCAGATTAGACTCTCTTATGAATTTTTTTAAGACTTTCTAATATAGAATTTAAGCAAATACTTATATTAAAGTTTAATATACAATTAATTTATGAACAACCATTTATATTAAACATTCGCAATTAATACTCTTGTTAAATCATCATTTTACTAAAAAACACAACCATTTTACCATATGGTACAATCTAATCAAGCTATTGATAATTTATTGTTAAAATCCAATAACCTAAGCACTTAAAACACGAGCATAAAAACATAACATACGCACCTTAAAAGACCAGCATAATTAAAATTACTCAAATATAACATTGTCACAATTTATAAAGTTGTCGTAACGAAAAATATAAAATTAAAAGATATTCATCGTCACAAATTTTATTATATGTTACCCACCGCCACATCTTATAGCGACAAAATGCGTTAAACATAGCTTTAAACACTTTCATTTGAATTTTAAAAGACGATAAACCTACAACATATTCTATTAAAGTTATTTATTGTCTATTTATAAAATACTATAATAGCTGAACTTATAAAAGTGACATGGTAATACAAACAACAGTGTTTCAGCATAAGATTGAAAAGATAAATTGATCTAAATTATCGATACACAACCATGAAATGCGGTAGCTAAACTTTGTACATAAAGATGAACATATCTATGAAAATACTATATATGAACTTTTTACCGCATACATCAAACATTATTAAAATTAAAATTAAGAACCATAACTTAAATAAATAATAACAATTATAATAAAAATAAAAAAACCAAATATTAAGCTATTTGTTTTTTACAATAAGTAAAAATACATTATTGAGAATTTAAAAAAAACTCTGCGCATACGCGGAAATTATAACTAGTTTACTCCTAGCTTGAAAGGCAATTTGTTACATCAAACATATATCCGAACACCGTAGGTTTTCGCAAACACATACCTCCACTTTATAAACACCTAACACACCGTCATAAATTTATCTCTTGCCGGATGTTCATATCGATAATTACATTTTGCCGGATGTTCATACCCCTACTAGATGGATTCATTATATCCTGAAAAAGGTCAACATTATGATTTGGAGAGCTTTGCGTGATCGCCTTCTCACACGCCGGAATCTGAGCAAGAAAGGTATTGGATTGAAATCTCTCCCATGTCTTGTTTGTAATTAAAGTCCGTAGGTCATAGACCATGTTTTATGGAATTGCCCGTTAGCTTCTGCGATTTGGCATAAAGTCTTTGTGTGGTTGGATCTCTCCTTTCTTGTTATCAATTCGTTTGATGCTAGTTTCGAATGGGTAGAAGATCCCCGAGTTAATCCTCACGCGAAGCATATTGTTCGGTCTATTTTGGGTGCCACGGCTTGGTCTATCTGGAAGTTTCGCAATGGCTTCATTTTCAGTCACAAGCGTCCTATTCGGCAAGACATTTTCGATAGTATAGTCGATCCTTTTTATGTTTGGTTCTCAAGTAGATATAGAAAGTTGAACATTTCTTGGACTAACTGGATCCAAAATCCATTGTTAGCTCCCTATTTGTAATTCCCTTTCTAGCTTCTTACTAGTTTTAATAAACTTGTCGTTCATTTTTTTTATTTATTTTTTTCTCTTGCCCTTCTTTATTATTACAAACCACAACTATTATGTCGCGGTCTTCATTTTATAAATCATAATGAAGAGTTATTTTACATATAAAACTTTTCTCACATACCAATGGACGTGGTTGTGTAGATCTTAGGTTTAGTTCTGGAAAGATTGTAACTTTTTTTAATGTTATTCATGTTCATGATATAAGAAAAAACTTGGTTTCAAGTAGTGTTTTGAATAATCATGGTTTTAAACAAGTTATTGAATCTGATAAATTTGTTTTGTCTAAAAGTGGTGTATTTATTGGTTTTGGATATTTGTGTAATCAAATGTTCAGGTTGAACATTTTTAATGATTGTGATAATTCAGCCTTTATGACCAACTCTGACCTGACTGACTATACCTTCTGGCATGCTAGACTTTGCCATGTACACTATTAGAGGATGCAAGATATGTCTAAGTATGGGTTAATCCCTACATTTTACATGGACACTGAAAAGTGTAAAACTTGCATGTTGACCAAAATAACTAAGAAACCTTTTCAGAGTGTTTATCGTGAAACTAAGATCTTGGAGCTAATTCACAGTGACCTGTGTGATTTTCATGCCACTCCCTCTTTGAGGAATAAGAAGTAATTTGTGACATTCATTGATGATGCTTCTAGGTTCTGTCATGTCTATCTGTTACATAATAAGAATGAAGCATTAGATAAATTCAAAGTGTTTAAAACTGAAGTTGAATTACAACTTGGGTCCCTGATTAAAAGATTAAGGACTGATAGGGGAGGTGAGTACACGGAGACTCTGTCTTTTTAGTTTGTTGGTATTATCCATGAAGCGACTGCTCCCTATACTCCTAAAAAATGGTATTTCTTAAAGGAAAAACAAGGTACTGAAGAAAATGGTTAATTCCATGTTGTCCTATTCAGAACTGAGTCAAGGGTTCTGGGGTGAAGACATGTTAACATCTTGCTATTTATTAAATATGGTTCCTAATAAAAGGAACATGATTACCCCTTACAAACTCTGGACTAAAAGGAAACCCAACCTGAACTTTCTCATGGTTTGGGGTTGTAGGGCTGTTGTAAGATTCCATGATCCAAAAGTAAAAACTTTAGGTGAAAGAGGCATTAAATGCATCTTTGTTGGATATGCTGAGTATTCCAAGGCTTTTAGATGCTATGTTATAGAACCTAATGAAGTGTTTTAATTAACTCTATAATTGAATCAAGGGATGCAATCTTTGATGAGAATAGATTCTCATCAGTCCCTAGACCAAGTCAGAGGATTTATAATGGAACTCATGACATTGGTGTATCAGAGGTCCCTGATGAAGTGCCATTAGAGGTCCCTGATGAGGTTGTGAGTCAACAACCTGAACCTGAGCTTAGAAAGAGATAAAGGGCCAGGACTCCAAAGTCATTTTGACCTGAGTTTCAATTATATTTAATTGAAGGAACAAGGGACGAGGTCTCTGACCAATATTCCTATTGCTTCATTGTTGAAAATGATCCCAAGACATTTGAAGAAACAATGAAGTCACAAGATGTTGCTTTCTAGAAAGAAGCAATCAATGATGAGATGAATTCCATCATGGGCAACAACACTTGTGTGGAAAACTAGAAGGGGGGGTTGAATAGTTTTACCAATTTAAAACTTCCTTTTAAATATTTAGATCGACTTATGTCAATCTATTTGATTGTTTATGTTGGACGTTGATAGATAGATATATAAACGTGTAATGAAAGATAAAGAGTAAGAAGCACATCACCACGACACAAGTATTTATAGTGGTTCGGCTACAAGGACACCTTCCTTGCCCTACTCCACTCCTCGAGTCACCTACTCGAGAGTTCGTAAACACTACACCAACTCCTTATGGCGGAGAATCCTTCACAACGTCGCTTAACCTTTTTCCGGTAAAAAGCTAAATACCGAGTTCTTTCACACCAAGGCGAACCACACCTAACACAACGTCGCCTACCCTTTATACGGTGCTAGGCTAACCACCGAGTTCTTTCACACCTTAGGAGAACTAATCCTTCACAACGTCGCCTACCCTTTATTAGGTACTAGGCTAAGCACCTAGTTCTTTCACACCTTAGGTGAACTACACCTTCACGACACAACACCTAATCTCAAGGAGATCTACTCCTTGTTACAACACCATCAAGGATATCACCATCCTTGTATATAAACAAATACATATATGTATAACGATGCACCTCATCGATTATACGACCTAGGCATTCTTCCCAAATGCTACTTGATTTGATTCTTTGGCATCCTTCACTAATGTCTATGACACAACGCTTGGCACCCTTCACTAATGCCTTCGTCTTGACACCTTTAGCATCCTTCACTAATGCTTTGACACGGATGATGAGGACCTTTCACTAATGCTTTCATCTTGACACTTTCGGCATTCTTCACTAATGCCTTCAACCCAACATCTATGGAGAAAGGAAGAACTATCAACAAGAGAACCTTAGTAGTCTTGATGATGACGAAGCATGGCAACTCATGGACTTTGAGCTTGCACGTCTTCAAGAGGTGGTGATCTTTCCTTTAAGAGGAACCTAGTAGATCACACAAAAACAAAAGACAAACTACATAGATCACTTAGATCTGAGGTTAGAGGGTTAGAATACTTTGGGGAAGTATATGTAAAAAGCACACCTAGAGAGGAAGAAATGGCTCTCTATTTATAGAGGAAATTCTCTTCTGTTTCCCCGGATCCCACGGATCCCTACCACAAGGGATCCGGCTAGCACAAAGCTAGGGATCCGTGGTCCGCTCCTCTTTGCCCATGGGTATTTTTGGTTATGGGTCATGGGTCATGGGTTATGGGTTGATCCATGGTTTTCTTTCTAGATACAATGTATCTTAAGGATACAATGAACTTGGTTAAGTGGTATAAATAAAACCATGGGTTATGGGTCAAAACCATTTGCTAGTTTTTACCTATTTAGTATATACTTGTTTTTTACCCATTTTAGTATATACTTGTTTTTACCCATTTTGGTATATACTTAGTTAAGTATATGTTATCCCAATATGTAAACACTAGTTGTTGTACATATGTATATCTTAAGCATAAAATCACTTATACTAGTTTTAGTGTTTTATGTGAAAGCGTAAGTGTGTTAGAAAACTATTAACTCAAACTATTTACGTACTCTATTTGTTTCGTTAAAATGATTTTATATTTGTTATCGACAAAACATTAGAAGATCGTAAAATATAAATAAACGTTTTCACGGCTTATTTGTATTAACAATCTCCCCCTTTTTGTTGATGACAAACATAAGATTATTTTAAGGAAAAGCTAAAATTCGTAAAAGTTTGAATTTGTAGTTTATACTTTCTTCTCCCCCTTTTTGTCGAAACAAAAAGTGTTTGAAGGAAACTAACACAATTTTTATAAAAAAATGTAAAAATGTAAAGAGAGCAAGTGACGGGAATGGTACTCGTCTTAACTCCCCCTTGACGAGTCCATCCCTTTGAAAGGGCGTCAAGGACATAACGTAAAATAAACTAATTGTGTTTGCAATTAAGTTTGCAAATGGTTCGTCTAAGTGACGAGAACGTGCTCCCCTTGAATATTGCAATGTTGCAATGGGGTGTCATGAAGTGTAACCCAAAATTGGATTAAGTTTGCAAATGAATTTGCAATGTCGTTTGACACAAAGCTCCCCCTAGCTTTATGGTGTCAATGTCTTCATGTGTATTTTGAATAACTACAAAACAAAGGTTAGAAAAACAAGAGTATAATGCATAACTTCCTGCAAAAGAGACTCAAGTTAGTGTAAATTTGTGCTCCTGTACCACGGATCCCACGGTTCCCTTCAAGGAGGGATCCGTCTAGTTATCTGGAAGGGATCCGGCTATCTGTTATAGTGTTGAAACAAACAAAGACCTTGATAGATCTTGAGCTCGTGGATCGTTATGTATGCCTATGTAATCACAAGCACAATAAAAGACAATCTCTACTACTAATGTTTATCAGCGGAATATAAACACAAGTAACAAATAACTAAGAACTTCTTGATCCTCTATGGATCTTTATATTAACTAAAACTGAATTTTCCAATCGATACATAACTCTTTCTAATGTGTTCCTTTTATAGACAAGGAACCCTAAACAATATCGCTAAACCGTTTCCCAAGAAACGTATAATCATAAAACTAAATAAGATATACACAATCACTTCCTAATAAAGCTCATGTATATCCATACTAAATAAACTAAACACGGAATAAACACTTCCGCAGAAACTAACTAATAACTATTATACTTCAGCAGATTATGTCTTCGGCAGAATCCACTTCTCTTCAGTAGAAACACTTCGGCATTAATATCAGCATAATCCAAACTTCACATAATTCCCAACAATCCTCCCCTAAACTGGAATTTGACTTGTTAAGTTCCAGTTTCTTGATAGATCTTACAGCATCAGAGGATTGGGCACGAACAACAGCAACAGCAAAGAATCCAAACAATTACATCTCTATGAGGAATAAACTCTGAAACTCCATATCTTTGCAGCAACAAATGACAATAGATACATCAAAACAGATTAGTTTCAAACTATTCTCATCACATCCAGGTGTGTTAACTCCTGTGAGAGGTGAATCATTGAAAATAAATGGATTTGATGTCTCTTTACCAATAGCCATCACTACTGGAGTAGCCATATGTTTAAGTTCGTAAAATATGGTACACTGATAACCATCTGATTTATTGGCAAACCAGCAACCATATAAACGGATTTGATATGTCTTTACCTGTAGCCGTTTGCTCAGGACTAGTCAATTCTTAGAATTGGTGAAGTGAGAACCAAATATGGAATGCCACTGCCTTTACCACAAGCCATATACATGTGGGCTAGCCAATTCTTGGATTCCAAATAGGAATAAACCATGGTGAATTGAAAACCATACAACACTCAGCAATAAAGCATAGGTGGTTGCATACCCTATGATTTTGAGCAAATCATTACAGCTATCAACAGATTTGATGTGTCTTTACCAAAGCTGTACCCTTTGGACTAGCTAACTCTTGGACATACACAAAGTATATCAGGTGAGTCAATAACCAAGAAAAAGTATACAACAAACCTGCAATAAAAGTTAGATAAAACCAAAAACAAATTTTTTTTTTTTTTTTTTTTTTTTTTTTTTAACTAAAAAATAAAGAAAATAAATATTACAAAATAACCAGAGAATTACAAGCAAGATGAACCTTGATCTGAAAGAAGCTGATTTTTAATCAAACCAACACAATGAGTAGCATGAAGGTCATCATTGCCAACCGGATTAGGAGGCACTTCCAACTTGTGTCTCAGCAACCTTTCCATAAAAGTAACAGATAAAGGATAAAGCTTATCTGATAGCATACACAAAATCATCCCACATGTAGTCTGAACTACATGAACACAAGGAAGAGGATAAAATCTCCAACTCTCAATCTCCCACTTATGAGAATTCTTCCAAATAGAATATCCTTTACCATTTGGAGAATGAGAATCAAACATAACCTGAAGATCACCCAACAAATATAAACCAGAACCAGTTGCTGAATGAAACTTATAATACTGAATGACATGTTCATACAGCATCTTCAAATCATGTCTATTCACCAAATGAAGAATGTCCTTCAAGAAGTTGAACTCAAGTATAGTATTATCCAGCCTAGAAACAGTGTTAAGCTTTCCAGCTTTCCAATCAACCAAGACCACATGAGTTCCTTCAGGAAAATCTTCAACAGATCCAGCTTCAATAAAGGTAGATTCATCAGCCTTGAGATCTAAATCAGAATACCTTGAAGCATGTTTCTTAGCCAATCTGTCAGAACTTCTTGTACCCAAGCTCTGCTGTCCCATACCAACAATGTTATCAGTATCAAGTTGTAGATCATTGTCCTGACTCATAGGATCACTTATATCCATACTAGACAACACATCAGAAGAAACCAAAGATGTTTCAGCAGAAACAATCACATCAGTAGAAGGAGTAGCATCAGAAGGTATTTCAGAAGTAACAACTGGAGAGATCACCAAAGGCAAAACAGTATCAAAATTATCCACTATTTCAACTGTTTTCTGTCTCTTAGCTTGAGGAACATCAGACAGTGAAACAATGCTTTCCAATTGAGAAGAAGAAGTAGAACCAGAAGAAGAAAACTTCATAACCATATTATACTGTCTAATCAAAGCATCAACAGACAAAGCAAGGATTTGCTTCATTGACATACCAGAATTATACATAGCAGAATTCTTCACAACTCTCCTCATATAATTCCTTTTCTGAGCAACAGTCATAGGTTTTTCTCTTTTGGCTTTATTTCTTTGATCAATAAGAGCTCTTCTCTTTGCAGCAGATTCTTGCTTCCTTTGATTACCAATTTCCACCATTTTATCCACAAAATTCTCATCATTAAAAGATTCTCCTAATATAAGTCTTGCCAGATTTGGATCAGAGGCACCTTGAGAAATATAACCATCCCATTGATCATCAGAAATCATAGGAAGTAATGCATCAAGCTCTAATTTCATTTCAGGAGACAAATCAGAAGCATACTGATCTTGAAGAAATTTAGCCACAATACGACTCTTCTGCATATTCTCATAATCAGCAAACAATCTAGCCTGAGCTTGATTTTGTTCTTCAGTCACAATTCCTGAATTCAACATATCATCTATCACAGGGTCCTGTACTTGCTCAGAAGATGTCTCAATAGAACCAATTTCAGCAGAACCAATGTGAGCTTCAGAAGGAACAACCAAACCCACATCAGAGGAAACAGGTTGAGACAATTCCTCAGCAGGTGTAGAGAAAACTTCAGATGAAGCATTCAACTTATACATTCTCCCAGCAATAAAAAACTCTTCGTCATCTGCTGAAGGTGAAACATTTGGTTGTTCTTGTATAGACGAAGTTTGACCATGATCAGAAGCAACCTCCTCAACTATAACATCAGCAGATGCATCAACCATTTGTGGCTTCTTTGAAGTGTCAGCATATACCTTATTCAAATATTGTCTTCTTCTTTTGCTAGCATATAAAATAGGCTCCTTGCGCCTTGAAGATTTAGCAACAGGAGAAGAAACATCAGATGTAAGTGCTACATCAGCCAATATTCCAAGGGATGCATGAAGATTCTCTTCGTCCTCCTCCTCAGAAGAAACCAAACTTCTCTTTTTACCCTTCTGACTCAGCAATTCCTCCAAGTTCTCAACTTTAGTCTCCAATTCCACAATCTTATTACCAAGAATAGACTTGGTTTCTGCAAGTTCTTTCTTAAGATCAGTCACCTCACCTGTAAGCTTGTTCATTAGAGCATATAATGAGGTAAGTGTAATAGGATCCTCATCAGCATCAGGTGATAGCTCAGTTGAAATTAGAACTTCATTAGACTGTTCAGGAGCAACATTAACCTGATCAACATTAGAACATCCTTCACCAAATGGAGTCCTAACAGGACTTGGTGTAGGTAATCTATCAGTATCAACCTGAACTTCATCAATTTGATCCTGATCTTCATCAATAGAAACTTGAGTAGGAGCTTGACTAGGACATGGTCTAGGTGAAGGTATAGATGCCTCAGCAACAACAGAAGGACCCTCATCACCATCTACTGAAAGATTTCCATCAGTAGGATTGGAAGAAGGTAAAACAACATTAACCTCATCAGTAGGTTCATTCTCCTGAGGCAACATGGCAGCTAACAAAGGAAAATGTGTCCCTTCAAATTTAGTCCTCATTGTAGCAAATAACTTAGGAGTCAAAACACTTATGGGATGAAAAGCTTGGGTTTGTGCAGAAACATTCAATATCATCTGTAAGAACCTAGGGTACATCAAAAACTTACCCTTTTTCCTAGTTATATTTTCTACCATATTATCAAAGATAAACTTAGAAAAGTTATAAGTCAAACCCTTAGATAAACAAACAATACCACATCCCATTTGTGTTGAAAACTGATCCCATCCTCCAGACTTATTGCTCAAACACTGGAGCAACGTATGAACCAAGAACCTCCACATAGGACACAGCTTATTTTTCAACCACATATCTGTCCTCCTACTTTGATATCCAATCGCTCTAAGCCCTTCAAGTACCATCGTAGAATCTAAATGATAAACTCCATTCTCATCATCCAAGCGAAGTTGTCTTCTGATCAGTTCCTCTGTCACCACATACTCTTGTCCATCAATACTTGCAACTATCTCAGTATCACTTCTTCTTTCTGCCGACGCCCAAAATTGAGTAACCAAGGATTCATATATAGCATTTGGAGAATGCGTTAATGCATAATGAATCTTTGATCTTTGTAAGAATGAAATCATCGGCCTATACAGCTCATCTCCTCGAGCAGTTCCAAGAAAAGCAATCTTATTATGATCATGTTTAAATTGAAGCGCCATGAAAGATTTTGAAGATTAGGGTTACAATTTTGCACAAAAGGAAGTGTTTTTAATGAGAGTAATAATCGAATCACTTAATGTGGAGCGAAAATATGCCGGTAGAGAATAAATAGAAATTTCCCAATTTTGGTCAAAGTTGACCAAAGCTGACGTGGATTTCTACTTTTACTCGCATTCACTTATAACTTCGGTAGAAATGAAAACCATTCTGCTGAAGTAGAACAATCAGCAGAAACAGAATACTTCTTCAAGAAGTTTCAGTAAATATCTTTTTACTGTTTCACCCACACACATTAATTCTCTTACCACTTGAACCCGTCTATAAAACAATCCCAATGCACATAGACTTCTTCATCAAAAATCCCCAAATAATATTTCAAACCCTAATTCCACCAATACTCCAAAATTATCCATAATAAACCATGAGTTCCAAACCTGAGATCATAGATCTCACAGCAACATCCTCATCATCATCATCATCTAGTGAAGATACCAATCCATGGTTTCATTATTTTCCAAAACCATATCCACGACCAAAGAAGTCACCTTTTCTTTCCTCATCAGAAGATGAAAGTGTTGAGAAACCAAGTGAATCTGCTGATGATTCTGATGACTCCTATAAGGAGGGAACATCTTACTCCCAACCCCCATCACCTAGGCCTCAACGAAGGCCACGAGCCAAAAATCCACCACTTCCTATGGGTAGAAAGGTGGTGCTTGGTCTCTTGGCATCATGTTTTGGTGCATCATCACATATCGTATCGAGGAACGGAAAAAGGAAAATGATGTAAGTTGTTGTATGATGGAAAGAGTAGATGATGCACAAATGAAAATCTTTCCTTCTCATCTCTCTACCACAATCAGCTTCAGCTTCTTCGTTTTCATCAATCCATCCTCTCCATTTTGATCCTTAGCATCTTCATCAAATAAATCTTGCAGCACCAGTCATTGAGAAAGAACAAATGGGTGGTTATGCAGGACTTCACAGATGCATATCCAGCAATTAGTGTGAAAGATGTGAGCAGTCATACTCATCGTGCTCATCTTCACTGCAATTTAGATGTTGGAATGGATGATATGAATAGATTAGGACTAGTAGTTCATGTAGATGCTTTTGATGTTGCCAGTACCCTGTAATCTGTAAGCTGTAAACTGTTTCTTGAATGAATGAATGATCAATTTGCTTCAGTACTTCTTTTGAATGAATCATATAACTTCAGTACTTCAACTTCAGAGGAAACAAATGACACTCTTCAGCACTTTAAACTCAGTAGAAACAAGCTTTAGCTTTCATGACCATATCTCAACTGATTAGACCATACACTCTGCACAACAAAACAACACAGAGAAACACACAAACCAACAAAGAAACACACTAAGATTACATTAGCAGGTTAGAGTTAGTTAAAAACAACCAAATATACAAAATTACATAGCAAAATGCAAAGTTATACACAAATCCTCCCCTGAGGCATATGCCTCCCCTGAGGCCTATGCCTCCCCTTAAACTTTGCAGTTAAGGGTTAAGCATGCCAATATGGACCACAAGGTGTTGAAACCTTGGTCCTTCAAAAGCCTTTGTTAACAGATCTGCCACATTATCATCATTATGAATTTTGACCACATTTATCAAATTTTTATCATATGCATCTCTTATAAAGTGGTGCCTGATTTCAATATGTTTTGTTCGACTGTGAAAAACTGGATTTTTAACAATGCATATGGTACTTTTATTATCAATAAAAATTGTTGTGTTCATGAAATTGTACCCATAATCCAACAACTGATTTTGAATCCAAAGAACCTGTCCACAGCAATTAGCAGCAGCCACATACTCTGCTTCAGTAGATGAGGTAGCCACAATAGTTTGTTTCTTGCATTGCCAAGAAATCAATCTCTTTCCAAGGAATTGGCAACCTCCAGTGGTGGACCTCCTATCCAGATTAGCACCAGCATAGTCACTATCACTATAAGCTTCCAACTTAAAAGGAGACTCTTTTGGGTACCAAAGACCTAGAAAAGGTTGGCCTTTGAGGTACTTAAAAATCTTCTTAACAGCATTGAGATGGGAAGTCAGTGGAGCAACTTGATGTCGTGAACAAACACTCACAGCAAAAGTAATATCAGGCCTGGAAGCTGTTAAATACATCAAAGACCCAATCATAGACCTGTACAAATGAACATTCACAGGTGGATCAGCTTCATTGTTGGTCTTTGTCTTTGGAGCTTCATAAGGTGTAGTAGCAGTCCTTACACCCTCCATACCAAACTTCTTCAAGATGTCCCTCACATATTTGTCCTGACTGATAAAGATACCATCAGGTTTCTGCTGAACTTGAAGACCCAAAAAGAAAGTCATCTCTCCCATTGCACTCATCTGAAACTCTCCCTTCATAAGCTCCTCAAACTCCCTGCACCAAGCTTCCTTTGTGGATCCAAAGATAATGTCATCCACATACACTTGCACAAGAATAATGTCAGTGGAATTCTTCTTTAGGAAAAGAGTCTTATCAATTGCACCTCTTCTGTAACCGTGTTTCAGCAGAAATGTAGAGAGCCTAGCATACCAGGCCCTAGGTGCCTGATGTAGTCCATAGAGAGCTTTGACTACCTTATAAACATGATTAGGATGATCTGGATCTTCAAATCCTTTAGGTTGAGTGACATACACCTCCTCTTCAATTTCACCATACAAGAAGGCTCCTTTAACATCCATTTGATAGACCATAAAGCCCATATAGGATGCATAAGCTAAGAAAATCCGTATAGCCTCAACTCTTGCCACTGGTGCAAACACTTCATCATAATCAATCCCCTCCTCTTGTCTATAACCCTGTGCAACTAATCTAGCTTTGTTCTTAATGACAACACCCCGAGCATCTCTCTTATTCTTCAGAATCCATTTAGTCCCAATAGCATACTTACCATCAGGTAGTGGTACCAATATCCAAACCTGCTGATTTTGAAATTGTTGCATCTCATCCTGCATTGCTTCAAGCCAACTTGAGTCTTCAAGAGCCTGAGTAACACTGGTTGGTTCCACTTGTGAGAGAAAACAAGCAAACAGACAATGTTGATAGTCTGTGTGATTGTCTCTCTGCTGATTGGAGACATAAGAGATAAAAGCCACTTGACCATATTTAGAACGCGCCACAGTACCTCTTGTTCTAACAGGTGCATTAGGATCACCAATAATATTAGACTGTGGATGAACATTGTTGATCCTTGTAGTAGTGGTGGTGTTGACATCAATAGAAGAATCAAGATTAGTCACAGTAGGTTCAAAGTCAGTATCATAGGAAGGTGTGTTGAAGATGCCTGCTTTAGGTTGATGATGACCAAGATCTGAAGGTTTTGGAAACCTTGTATAGGGTTCACCAAGATCGGTTGACACTTTAGTAGACATAGGAGTAGAGTCAACATGTCTTTCAGCCGAATTGGAGAGGTGAGGAGAAACAGATTCCCTTTCAGCAGAATTGAAGTTTCTGCCGAGTGCTTCATTTGAAATTTCTTCAACATTCCTCTCAGCATCTAAATTGGCTGCATACTCTTGTTTCTTCAGTCTGGCAAGGTCCTCAGCATAATAGAATTCATCTTCACCCACATCAGTATAATCTTTAGAAGTGTCACCTACAAAATTGTTAGGAGAGAAGGAAGGTACTACAATGGGTTATTCATCATCATCAGACCCACTGTCAGAATGAGCTTCCAAAGTTTCTGCACTAGTAGTTGGAGATGCTTCAGAATCTGCATTTTGGTTAGCCATATGTCTAGCATAACCCAAGTAGTCAGTCAAGTAATCAAGGTCAAATGACCAAACATGACCCTGTCCTTGAACATTAGGCTTGTCTTCAAGATACCTCAGATTCAATGTCTCCTCAATCTTCTTAGCAGATACATTGTAAACTCTGTATGCCTTACTATGAGCAGAATACCCCACAATGTAACCATCATCAGCTTTCTCATCAAATTTGCCCAAAGGATCACTGGTATTCAAAATTGTCACTTGGCAGCCAAACGGTTTAAGGTAATGAATAACAGGAACTTTTCCAAAAAGAAGTTCATATGGTGTTTTAAGATGTGGTCTAGTAATGGACACTCTATTGAGTACATAACAAGCTGTACCAACAGCCTCAGTCCAAAACATGGTAGGAAGTTTAGAGTCTGCTAGCATTGATCTTGCAGCCTCTATTAAGGTTCTATTTTTTCTTTCTGCCACCCCATTTTGTTGAGGGGTTCTTGGAGTGCTATAGTCCCTTTTTATTCCCTTTAACCTGCTGAGTTCTATCAGAATGGCATTTTTGAACTCTGTACCATTATCACACCTAATTCCTTTCACCTTTTTGTTCAACTGATTCTCAATAAGAGTAATGAAGTCTTTCAATATTTCAGATGTTTCATCTTTGATCCTTAGAAAGAATACCCAACAAAATTTGCTATAACCATCAGTGATCACCAGACAAAAATATTTATGATCAATGCTTCTCACTTTAGTTGGACCAAACAGATCCATATGAAGCAGCTGAAGAGGTTCAGAAATAATGGTTACTGCTGTAACAGGAACACCTTTGTATGAGGCTCTGTGCTGCTTTCCTTTGTTGCATGCAACACAGTTATGATCATTGGTGAATACTTTGGTAGGAAGACCTTGAACAAGGCCCAGTTTCGAAAGCTGGTTAATGGTCTTAAAATTGACATGGGCCATCCTTCTGTGCCATTTGGTGGACTCATCCACAGATGCTTTAGCCACCAAACATGTTAAGTCACCTGCTGGTTGGACATTAGTTAAGTTGAATGTATACAGATTGTGACTACGAGGAACCTTCAGCAGAATTGAAGTTTCTTCTGGGAGTTTGAAGTCTTTAGACAGCACAAGACATTCATCCTCTGTGAAGAGTACTTTGTTCTTAGTGTCACAGATTTGTGAGACTGAAAACAAATTGAAGTGTTGAAGTTCCTTGACATAGTAAACATTCTCAAAATCCAGCTGAGGTGTTTTGATGGTCCCTTTTCCTGTAATTCGTCCATCACTTCCTCCAAAGGTTACATTGCCTCCACCTTCAATAGGTACAAAGTTATGCATCATGTCCCTGTTTCCTGACATACTTCTAGAACAACCACTGTCAACAATTCCAACATCTTTATGCTTAAGGGGATGATCCTACAACAACAACAAATATATACAGAAAATTAGTACACTATGGAGGCTCAAGTCATTGCTGACTTGAACCTGCCTTGTGGATCATATGAGTTGTGCCATGTAGAAGTATAAGATCCACTATTGTTCTTGGGTTTCCAATGAAACTTAGGTCCCTGTTTATTCCAAGAACAACCTGCTGAGGTCTTGACAGCAGTATCCCAGTACCCATTCCCATCAGTCATAGGGTTAACATATCTAGGCCAAAAACCATTTTTAAAATATTCACTTATTGGTTGAACATATGGTTTTACAACTGGTTTTCTCCAAGAAAAATGAGTATTATAATGTATATCTTGTGGAACATAAGGAGGTATATCATTAACATTAGTCCACATTGGTCTAGATTTCCTAGAAACACCACACCTACTCATCCTTTGCTCATGATAATCACAATCCTTAATTAAATGAGATTTACTTCCACACACAAAACATTTCTTCTGAGTAGAAGATTTATTTAAACCAAAAGAAGTATTATTACAAGCAGAAGTATTCAAACCAAAACCATGAAAAGAATTGTTTTTAACAGTACTATTATGCAAAGAATTAAAATGCAAGTCTTCAGAGGCAACTGTCTTGGAAGTAAATTCCTTGGCAGCAACTCTGACATGCTTATTGGTAGTCTTGGGTGTAGGCAAGGGTGAAGACTTGGGAAGGGCAGACTTGGGAAGGTCAGACTTGTCATTTGAATCACACTCTGTAGACCCTTGCTTGGAGGACTTGTCACTGTTAACACAAGGGACAAAGTCATTAGAAGAAGTATTAGGGTCTGGCATGTCTCTTGACTTTTTGCCATACAGATGGTGTGAGCCATCAAAGTCTTTAAGAGTGGAAAGGTCAATGGGCATGTGCTCACCTCTAATTGGTCCACGTACAGCATGTAGGTCACCTTCTTTCACAAAATTAGCTAGGCCTGCTGGTGTAGATTTACGTGTGTCATCCCTAGCTTCTAAGCCTACATATTTCTTAAAACCTAAAGCCACTGTAGAATTGGGAGCTTGACTGCTATAAATGAGACTATCCAACTTATTACCATTCATCATCCATTCATTATTCCTAGCAATTTCCTCCTTAAGTTTCTCCTTAAGCTCTAGATTTTCTGACTCTACATCTGCTCTTAACTTCTCAGACCATTTTAATTCATTTGTAGCACATTCGAGATCTCTTTCTAAAACACCTATTTTCTCATCATAAGCTATTTCATTCTTCTGAAACCAAACCTTTTGTCTTTCTAGTGTTTTTAAAGCCTGTTTATAAGCTTCTACTTCCACATAGCATTCATTATATTTTGGTTCCATAATATCATAAGCTTGTTTGAGTTCATTATAACGCTCACTACAACCAAACACACAGTTTTGTACCTGAGAGATGCCCATCAAGGCAATCTGATCATGCCTATCCTCTGAAGTACAGCTTGCAATCAACCCAACATTATCAGGACCATCATTATCAGCCTCCTCATGTTGCTTCCAGTCCACATTGCTATCCAGAGTGACCAAAGCAGTTGATCCCTTTGACGTTCCTGCCTCCTTCTGATACTGCTGATAAGTAGAGTATCTTGTCTCATCACCAGCTTTCCTGTCTTTTCATTCTCTAGAAAAGTGACCCATCTGTTGGCATGTGAAGCATTTAACCTTCCTTTTATCAAACCTTGCTGGATCGCGTCCTTTGAATCCAAACCTTCTGCCAGCTTTGCGCTCAAAGGTCTTGATATCCATGGAAAGCATGGCCACTTTCCACCTCAGCTTCATCTCCTCCATCTCAAGTGAGTCCACCTGATCAAAATCCTCATAAGCCAGTTCCTGCTGAGGATCATAATCAGCAAAGAAGGATCCAAGTACATCTTCCATAATGTTGCTTGATTTAGAGTGAGAACTTGATGAAGGAGCAGCATTAGATGATGATGGATATGGGCTTGGACCATAGCTAGACTTTGGAGTAGAGGCTCCAACAAATGCAGTATGACTAGCAGTAGAAGATGATCGAAAAGGGCTTCTTACATCATGTTCAAGAGCTTTAAGTTTGTTATACAGCTCATCAAAGGTCATCATGTCCAAACCACCTTTAGCTTTTAAAGCTATGCTTACATGTAGCCAGGATGGAGGTAATGACCTCAGAAACTTAGAGTTACAGTCATCATTATCCGGCTTTGCCTGTAGCTGATTCAACTGACTTAAAATCTTGTGAAACTTATCATAGCCCTTGTGAATTCCTTCCTCTTCAGAGATTTGAAAGTCCTGAAACTGTTGTCTTAGCATGGACTTCTTCAGTCTCCTAGACTCCTCATTCCCACCGAACTTCGCCTTAATTGCTAACCATATATCCTTGGCATCTTGCATGAAGTGAAAATCACTCAAGTGATCCTCAGGAATAGCTTGCAGAAGAATAGTTCTGACCTTTGTTTCTCTCTGAACTGCCAGCAACTCTTCAGCAGTTTTGGGAGGAACATTCATCATATTACCAGCAGCATCCGTGGTAGTTCTCTTCAAACTGTTCCCCTTCATAATTACCTGCCATAGATTCCAATCAATGTTGGAGATCCAGTTCTGCATCTTCATAGCCCAAAGATCATATTCCTCCCTTTTAAGGTAAGGAAACTTAGCATTGCTATTAGAGAGACTTAGTTGTTGCAGATGGGTGGAGTTTTGGTTGTTGGTGAGTTCAGTATCAACATCTGAACCAGGCATGATGATTTTGTTATGGTTGTATGGGTGTTTAGAAAAAGCTTGTCCTTAGTATCGTAGAGACTCTCACGAGGCTCTGATACCACTTGTTGAAACAAACAAAGACCTTGATAGATCTTGAGCTCGTGGATCGTTATGTATGCCTATGTAATCACAAGCACAATAAAAGACAATCTCTACTACTAATGTTTATCAGCGGAATATAAACACAAGTAACAAATAACTAAGAACTTCTTGATCCTCTATGGATCTTTATATTAACTAAAACTGAATTTTCCAATCAATACATAACTCTTTCTAATGTGTTCCTTTTATAGACAAGGAACCCTAAACAATATCGCTAAACCGTTTCCCAAGAAACGTATAATCATAAAACTAAATAAGATATACACAATCACTTCCTAATAAAGCTCATGTATATCCATACTAAATAAACTAAACATGGAATAAACACTTCCGCAGAAACTAACTAATAACTATTATACTTCAGCAGATTATGTCTTCGGCAGAATCCACTTCTCTTCAGTAGAAACACTTCGGCATTAATATCAGCATAATCCAAACTTCACATAATTCCCAACATATAGTTTCTTCACCAGTGAAGAAATGTCAAGGAATGCTATTTGAGGGAATGAGATATATGTATAATATAACAAGCACAACACACATAATAATCATAGCATATAAGTATTCATTCAATAAAACAAGAGATACACAACCAAATCTCTAAAAACTAAGAGAATGAACTTAAGCCATATAAGTACTACTAATGCTAATCTCATTACGGGATTTAGAATGTGACAATGTGCTTAAATCTAGGGATGGGTGGATTTGTTGAGTTGATTCAACTTTGCAAGAAGATGATTGAACATGAAATGTATCTCATTTCGTACTTCTTGAACAAGTCCTTGAGTTTTTAGACAATTTGGGCAAATATTGTCTTGGTTTGGCCCCGAAGGAAAAAGGATGTTTTGAGGGGGCTCAATGTGTGTTTGAGGGTCTTCATTTTGAGAAGTAGGGAGAGGTTCTAAAAATGAGGGTGGTAATGGAACTTCTTCCATATGACCAAGGTTGTTCCTTGTCTCCCATGATGGGCTAGTTGGTGTTGTAGGTGGTTCCCGATTCAATGAAAAGGTTGGTGAATGGGAGGTTCTTGGTGAAGAATGGAACAATGAATATATGTTTGGATGAGGAAGAGGCTCATTCAAGGAGTGTAGTCCATTCTCAATGAATGAAGGTTTTGATGGCTTGCTAGAACTATCCATATTTGGTTTGGAACTAGATGATCCCTTTTTTAGTTGGAAAGATTTGATGCTAATCCTTGCGGTTCTATTAGCTTTTGTTGGATGGGTTTGATGAGGTGGGATTCTAGAGTCATTATCTCTAATGGGAGATGTTTCGGTGGATGAAATTTCATGGATCATGTGGAAAACTAGAAGGGGGGGTTGAATAGTTTTGCCAATTTTAAGTTGATTTCAAAAACTTTAGATTCGATATTATGTGAAATCGTATGGATGTTGAGAACGTATAGATCTAATGATAATGCAAGCAAATAAATAAAGATAAGGGATAGAAATGACACAACCGATTTATAGTGGTTCGGCTACAAGGACACCTTCCTTGCCCTACTCCACTCCCCGAGTCACCTACTCGAGAGTTCAAGCACTATGTCAACAAACTCCTTCACTTGGCGGAGAAGCCTTCACAATGTTGCTTACACTTTTTCCGGTACAAAGCTAGATACCGAGTCCGTAGCACGGTGGACCAAACCAACACAACTATTACACAACAAATATGTGAAATATCAAATACAAGATATTTGCTACAGAAATCTTGCGGAGTGACAAATCAATCAAGGACCCCTTGCTTGGATGACTTGTAGAATGCTCGTGATCTCGCCTTAGAGAAGGACCTATATGAGGATCACAAATAGAAAGAAAGAAGAACAACTCTCTAGATCAAGTGATCTATATGTTAGAAGAGAATGAGAGTGTATATGAGATTTAGTAAGAAGAGGGGTGAGTTAGAATGAAGAAATGGCTCTCTATTTATAGGCAAATTTCCTCACTGTTCCCACGGATCCCACGGATCCCTTCCACTTGGGATCCGGCTAGCACAAAGCTAGGGATCCGTAGAACGCTCCTCTTTGCCCATGGGTTTTTTGGTTATGGGTCATGGGTTGGTCCATGGGTTGTATCTAGATTCAATGTATCTAAGTATACATTGTATCAAGTCTCTTTGGGTATGGGTTAAGATCCATGGGTTGTGATTTTTACCCATCCTAATTAACTATTACAACAAATGCTTTAGTTACTACATTTTTGTATTTAAAAGATTATATGTAAATGCTTTACAAAAATAACATGTATCCTTATAATTATACTTAAGACAACATTATATATGTTATCAACAAAACACAAAGAGATCGCAAAATATTAATAAACGTTTTTACGGTTTATTTGTATTAACAATCTCCCCCTTTTTGTTGATGACAAAATATAATGTTATGATGAGTAAAACTTAAGAATAGATGTAAGTTTTGAAAGCTCCTAAGTTTTACTTCTTCTCCCCCTTTTTGTCGAAACAAAAAGTTAACCCTTGGAGGAAAAAGTAGTCTACGTATTTCTTACTCCCCCTTGACGGCAACTCCCCCTAGTTTGGGGCGTCAAGAGAAGAAAAAAAATCCTACAAAAGAAAGTTAGTAACATGCTTAAATGATCTTATGGTTGTCGAGAATCAAGATAGGAAGCCAAGGTATGTAAACAAGGCCTTGTAATAAAACGACAAATTGTAGTGGTAGTTAAGCCACTTACAAGCATGTAAAAATAAGAACAAGACTTGTTCTTGAAAATGACAAAAAAAATTTAATACTAAAAGTGAAAAATAGTAGAAGAGATTCCTTCCATGCTTGCATAAGGTTATGGATGGAGGTTTTGATGAGTAATGGTATTGATGCGATCAAGGATGAGGTTGAGTATGAAACGCATTTCTTCCCTAACTTCTATTGCAATTTCCCTAGTGGATTGGCAATGTTCACAATGTAAATGATGTGGGTAATGAGTGCGGAAGTTTTCCGGGTTGTTTTGATTTGAGTTATGCGGAAGTTGTGGTGGAAAAATAGGAAAATATGGATCAAAATCCGGAATGTTTGTACGTGGTGGTGGAAAAGAACCTAGATGTTCTTGTAATGTGATGGGAGCTAGAGGTGGTGATGTTTCAAGATCTTGAAAAATAGTATTTGGTGATGTGGGGGGTGTTGAAAAGACTATTTCTTTTTCTTTAGGTTGGGTAGATCTTGTTGGAGTCCTAAGGAGTTCCAAAAGAGTTATTTTAGGTGGTGATGAAGTTGGTGTACTTGTTGGTGATGAGGGTGGTGCTATAATGGAAGCATCTTGTGGTGAGTTATTTGTTGAGGATGAATCATTTGAGGTTGGTTTTGCTAAACAACAAGATCGGATACTAATCCGTGCGGATATCCTAGCATTTGATTGTGGTATTTTGGATGGTGGAAGTACAAAGGTTTGGATATCATGATTGTTTGTACTAGATGATTCTCCTAAAGGGTTTTTGGATGACATGATGAAGTGTGTTTGTGAGAAGGAGATGGAGTATGCAAGCATTTTGGGAGTTATATATATAGAAAAATAACACATTGTAATGAATGCTTGACCCAAAATGTGGATTAAAATCTAATGATTAGATATGAATTCAAGGCATGTGATCATGAGAACACAAGCATTAAAGAGCAAACTCCCAAAAATAAAACAAATGTGGATTTTTCATCCAAAATGACAAAAATAGAAGTTGAAAACAGCTTCTGTTTACACGGATCCCACAGATCCTTCCCTTGATGGATCCGTCCAGCATGAAGGCTGGGATCCGTGGGTCTGGTGATTCAGGCAACACAAAATTTTTCTTTTTGAAACATTTTTGCCTATTGTGTGCCTATATGCAAACTATTTGGAGTTGCAGTTTTCTCGACCTCTAAAGAGAAAAGGAAAATAACTAGAGAAAAATAAATCCTAATTGAGATAACCCGAAAACACACATTTGGTACATAAGTACGTAATATTGTGTTATCAATGCTCCTAATTCATTTTTGCTTAAATGAATGTACCCGAAAACACATATTAGTTATATGTTCCCTTTAGCATTCAAAAGTCATGAGATGCAATGAAAACGGGTTTTTACTTTGTATTAATAATGAAAAAGCGATTTGTCCTAGACGTGAGAAATTGCTTTTGTGAAATTGATACGGGAAGGTATCATTCCTTTTAGAAAACATTTTGAAAGGAGATGCAGTTATAAAAAAATTATAAATGGAATACTTATCTTGGGTTTTGAAAATTCCTGTATTGTTTGTGAGTTGTGCGTGAAATAGGAATCCTAGACTCAGAAAAAAGAAGGCTAGTGTTTACATACCTTGTAGAGTCAATTTAAGTTATGACGTTTGTTCCATTAGACCAAGACCAAGACGAAGTAGGTTGAATTGTTCCCGCTTCAACGGTTTGGTGAGGACGTCGGCTATGTTGTCTTCGGATGCAACCTTCTCAATAGAGATGTTCCCCTTTTGAACATTGTCTCTTAGGAAGTGATGATGAATCTCTATATGCTTTGTGCGAGAATGTAATACCGGATTCTTGCTTAAGTCGATTGCACCTTTGTTGTCACATAGAATGGCTATGTCGCTTAGATGGATGTCGTAGTCTACTAACGCTTGTTTCATCCATAGTGCTTGTTGGCATGCTTTGCCGGCGGAGACGTACTCAGCTTCGGTTGTTGATATTGCAAGTGCCGTTTGTTTCTTAGAAAACCAAGATGTTAAACAACATCCCATAAAAGTACATACCCCACTTGTACTTTTTCTATCAACGTAATCACCTGCATGGTCAGAATCTGCATATACAATTGTTTCTACTCCCGTGCCCTTAGCATACCATAATCCTAATTGTGTTGTACCCTTAATATATCTAAATATTCTTTTTACGGCTTCTAGGTGTGATATTTTAGGGTCTTCTTGAAACCTAGCACACAAGCAAACACTAAACATGATATCCGGTCTAATTGCCGTGAGGTAGAGAAGGCTACCTATCATGCCATGATATTTAGTATTATCAACGGATTCTCCGTCCTCGTCTTTTGTGAGTTTGGTGTCGGATGACATTGGAGTCCTAATTGGTTTTGATTCTTCTAGACCAAATTTCTTTAACATCTCCTTGATGTATTTAGATTGATTAAAGAAGATACCATCTTCTACTTGTTTTATTTGTAGACCAAGAAAGAAACTAAGTTCTCCCATCATACTCATCTCGAACTCGTCATGCATGATTTTTGAGAAATCATCACACATGTCTTGACAAGTGGATCCGAATATAATATCATCTACATATATTTGTACTATGATTATATGTGACTCTCTTTTCTTAGTAAAAAGTGTGTTGTCAACTAACCCCATGGTGTAGTTGTGTTTAACTAGAAATGACTTGAGTCTATCATACCAAGCTTTTGGAGCTTGTTTAAGACCGTAAAGGGCTTTCTTTAATTTATACACATGTTTGGGTTTTTCAAAATCAATGAAGCCAGGAGGTTGAGCTACATATACTTCTTCATTTATGACACCATTTAGAAAAGCACTTTTGACATCCATTTGATAAAGCTTTAGATCATTAGCACAAGCAGACGCAAGAAGTATTCTTATAGACTCTAATCTAGCCACAAGGGCATATGTCTCATCAAAGTCTATTCCCTCTTGTTGGTTATACCCTTGAGCAACGAGTCTAGCCTTGTTCCTAGACACTACTCCGTTTGCATCTAATTTGTTTTTATAAACCCATTTGGTTCCTATTATGGTTTGATTACTAGGTGGAGGGACAAGTGTCCAAACATCATTAGAAACAAATTGATTTAGTTCTTCTTGCATAGCCATTACCCAACTTTCATCTTTTATGGCTTCTTGTGTATTCTTAGGTTCTAAGGTTGAAACGAAACAAAACAAGCTACTTTGGTTTTGAACTTGAGACCTTAATGTTCGTTCGTTTAGCTTTCCTATGACTTTATCTACGGGGTGATCTTTGGACTCTTTAATGTTTACTATTTTATCACTAAGAGGTTCTTCTTCTTCACTTATCTTTTTCTTTATTACTATGGCTTCACTTTCTATAACCTCGTCATCGAAAAGAGGTGGAGAGGGTTTGGGTGGACTTTCATCAAGTTTTATATTTAATGACTCTTCTACCTTCATTGATTCTTTGTTTAATATGACGTAAGCCTTGCTATTTGGCGAATAACCTAAAAAGATACCTTCGGTTGATTTAGGATCAAATTTTGTTAGGTAATCTTTAGTGTTAAGAATAAAACATTTACTACCAAAGACTCTAAGGTGATTTAACGTAGGCTTTTTGCCTCGAAATAACTCGTATGGAGTTTTTCCTAAAATTGGTCTAATCAAGACTCGATTGAGTATATACGTTGAAGTATCAACGGCATTACACCAAAACTTTTGAGGTATGGATTGTTCATTAAGCATGGTTCGACTCATTTCTTGTAGAGTTCTATTCTTTCTTTCTACTACCCCATTCGATTGTGGAGTGCGTGGAGCCGAGAAGTTGTGAGTAATACCATTAGCGTCACAAAAAGCTCCGAATTGCACTTCATTATCGAATTCCCTACCATGATCCGTCCTAATAGACACTATGGGTTTTCCTAGTTGTCTTTGGATCTTTTTGCTTAATATTTCAAAATAGTTAAAGGTTTCCGTTTTGTTCTTTAAAAATTTTGTCCAAGTATACCTAGAGTAGTCATCCACTATTACCAAAGTATAGTAGTTGCCTCCATAACTTTGGATAGCGGATGGACCAAATAAATCCATATGAAGTAATTCTAGATACTTAGTTGTGGACACCATGTTTTTAGCTTTATGACTCGAATGAGCTTGTTTTCCTATATTACAAGCATCACAAAAATGATGTTCATATTTTAACTTGGGTAGATCTTTGGATGATAGCGATTGAAGAAGTCGCATGTTGGCGTGACCCAATCTTCGATGCCATAAGGTCGAAGTATCATCCATAGAGGTAAGACATAGTTTGTCTTTAGGTTCATTACCGATTTTAATGACATAGACTCCATGTTTCCTAATTCCTCTTCCTATGGTTATGCCATTTTTAAGTATCTTACTACCGGTTTCGGTAAAAAGTACATTGCACTTTTTATCACATATTTGTCCTATACTTAAGAGGTTAAAGTTTAGGTTTTCTACGTGACACACATCGTTAATTATTAGAGATTTGTTAGAAACCGTACCTTTACCGATGATTCTACTTTTGCTATTTCCAAACACCACATTACCTCCATTTACGGATTCATATGTGGAGAATAGATCCCTATTGACGGTCATGTGCCTCGTGCACCCGCTATCCTTGACCCATTCATCGGGGTCTAGGTCGACCTTTAAGCACACCTAAAACAATAATAAACTCAAAAGTTTGGTCCCCATTTATTCATGGGTCCATTAGTGTTAAACATTCCATTCATATTAGACATGTATGGATAAGATGAGTATGCATTCCATGGAGCAAAGTTTTGAAAAGAGAAACCGTTTTGCATATTAGGGTTCCATCCCATTTGATGGTTACTTCTTGGATAAACGTTATTAGGTCTCCTAGATGCATTATGTTTTTGAAAAGATGGTGCTTTGTTTCTTGCAAAAGTAGGATTAATTTTTGGAGGTGGATGTCTAGTGGTGACATGAGTTGGTTTCTTCCTATTTACGATAACGAACTCGGTTCTAGATGATGAGGCTATGTTATTACCACTAGTTGTCACTGCAGATCCACGGATCCCAGTTTGTACACTAGCCGATTCCTTTTTTAGGGGATCCGTGGGATCCGCCACAACAGTGGCTGGTTTTTCTAATTCTTTAACAAATTTTGTTTCTTTACTAGTTGATGGATCAAGTTGTTGTATACCTAGACCCTTTTGGTTGTTGCCGGTTTTAACACCATCGAGTATTGTATCTAAGGTGTTTGTACTCATTCTAGCAATTTTAGAATCTAAATGATCAACTAGTGTTTGAAGTTGAACACAAAGTTCACATTCACCACTTGCTATTTTACCCTTTTCCAAACGTTTTAGTTTTGCTTTTAATTCTATGACTTCTTTATCTAAACGTTGGTTTTGACTCTTTAAAAGCTTGTTTTTGTTAACTAGTTTTAAGCTAATATTGCATAGTTTATCATATTCATTATGCAATGAGTCGTCATCAAGTGATGAACTACTATAGTATTCGTGACATACCTCGTCATTTGCCATGAGACAAATTTCTTCGTCCTCCTCGTCGCTCATTCCCCACGTGCCGCTCACGAATGCCTTTTGATCATCCCGTTTGGGACACTTACTAATAAAGTGGTTTGGGTCCCCACATTTAAAGCAAGTACGATCATCCTTTGGCTTCTCGTCCTCTTTGCTTTTCCGAAAGCCTTTCTTATCGTCATACGGTTGTTTGACGTATCTACCCTTTCTTCTAAAGAACTTTTTAAAGTCCCTTACCGCCATAGCGTACTCTTCGTCGTCACTATCGAAGATGAGTTCTCCTCATCGCTCGAAGCCTTTTTGGCTTTAAGGGCAAGAGATTTGTGTTTCTCTTTCACCTTTGAGGCTTCGGAATCTTTAGCAAGGACAAGCTCGTAGACTTTTAGGTTGCCTATGAGTTCATCAAGGGTGAGGATTGTCAAATCTTTTGACTCTTCGATTGCCGTCACCTTGGATCTCCACTTCGATG
>BPTQ01000009.1:330056272-330101520 GCA_019973895.1 Chrysanthemum seticuspe
TATCCTAGTAGGTTTTCTTTCCCGGTTTACTAGACAATTATGTTTATTTGGCATTTTTGCAAATAATTATAAAACGCTAGAGAAACACAAAATAACTATTGTATATATTACAACAGAATTCATATTAACATTCCTATGTACAATAAAAACATTTCGTAAATGTATATTAGAAAATTTATGTTTTTACATCATTGATTTCGTAAACAACATTATCAATTAATCCTACCCATTTTTAGTGTTGGGTACCTAGAATTGGGTATGGGTTTCTCTGAACTATGTTACATATGAATCTATGTAACTTAGATCTATATTGGGTACTGGGTATTGGTTTTTTGGGTACCCGTTTCTCCTCGTAAGGTGCCTAGGGATCGAAACACGATCGGCCTAGGGTTCACCTTCCCTAGGCACCCTAGGTACCCTTGTCACTCCTTTAAACGGATATTTATCTCTCGGTAAATAAGTAAGATTGAGTGGGGAGAAGAATGATTTAGAGTATATGTGAGAGTAAGAGAAGATTGTATATCTAGTGAACTAGATCTCTGACTTGTAGAATGCTCGTGATCTCGCCTTAGAGAAGGACCTATATGAGGATCACAAATAGAAAGAAAGAAGAACAACTCTCTAGATCAAGTGATCTATATGTTAGAAGAGAATGAGAGTGTATATGAGATTTAGTAAGAAGAGGGGTGAGTTAGAATGAATAAATGGCTCTCTATTTATAGGCAAATTTCCTCACTGTTCCCATGGATCCCACGGATCCCTTCCACTTGGGATCCGGCTAGCACAAAGCTAGGGATCCGTGGAATGCTCCTCTTTGCCCATGGGTTTTTTGGTTATGGGTCATGGGTTATATCTAGATTCAATGTATCTAAGTATACATTGTATCAAGTCTCTTTGGGTATGGGTTAAGATCCATGGGTTGTGATTTTTACCCATCCTAATTAACTATTACAACAAATGCTTTAGTTACTACATTTTTGTATTTAAAAGATTATATGTAAATGCTTTACAAAAATAACATGTATCCTTACAATTATACTTAAGACAACATTATATATGTTATCAATAAAACACAAAGAGATCGCAAAATATTAATAAACGTTTTTACGGTTTATTTGTATTAACAGATCATTTGGCCCTTTCTTTTGGATGATCCTATGTTTGAGGAGTTGTTGCTAAGAGCTTTAGTCATGGTGATGAAGATGCTAATGTGAGCTTCTAATTTCTGATTTTTGAAAGGTAATTGAGGATGGTGCCATAAACCTAAGATTGTTTGGTTTATAAAGAGTAATTTGATTTTGGGAATTAAATTCTTTACCACTTAGAAGACTAAGCATGCTCTTGAGGTTTTGATCAGCTCTAGGAGAATAATTAATGTATGCTAAGAGTGGTTAGAGAACCAAAATGTGACATGAGTTTGAATATAGAAGCTGGTTTATGCTCTCTGCATCTACGGATCCCGCGGATCCCTCTCAGTAGGGATCCGCCTGGTTAAAGACCAGGGATCCGGCTATCAGACAAGATCTAGGTGAAATTATTATGCTTTTGTAAGGTTTGTTATTAATGGATTTCGAGGGTTTGACTTAATTTTGAAGTCTTTAGCTGTTGGATATCTCAAATCCTTAACCATAACAAGTAATGGTGATTAATGATGGTTTTGGCCAATAAAATTTGACCTTGGGTAATCTAACTATATGTTTGACAATGATTCCATTTAATTCGATGAGGAGAAGTGGTGAGAACAAGTCCTAGAAATCAGATGATGTCCTAATAGGTTTTTACTAAAATCCTTAAAAATAAGAAGAAATGAAAAGCTATTTTTTGACCCTAATAAAAATGATTGAGATCAATTTGCTAAAATTGAAAGATATACCTAACTAAGTGCTATCAATCGTGATAGATAATGTGTGAGTGTTGGAGCGGAAATATGGTGGGTTTTGACTAGTTGAAAAATCAAGGATATTTCAAAGATGTATCCTAGATAAGCCATGGATGAGAGTGAAGTTTTCAACCATAAGAGAAAGACTTAGTTGGCTCTAGTATCTTGTGTTAGACTTGTTTGAGGTGATCTAGTAGACTATATTGAAGTACCTAAATTTGTATTGTATATCAGATACCACGGATCCCACGGTTCCCTTCTGGGAAGGATCCGTCTAGTACAAATGCTGGGATCCGCCTACTGCTGATCAGAAGGCTTTCAGCAAATATGCAATTTTGCACTTCCTAGTAAATGCTTCTCCTAGTTGTTTCTATAGGGACTAAATGCAAGAACACAACTAATATAATTAATAACAAAGTAGGAGGAACTAAAATTCCTAAAATGAGTGACGACGACCACTCCAAGAGGTCGTAAAATCTCATTTTCCAAACATCCAAGTTAGGATGTTTAGTGCCAAGGTATGGCAATACCTACATACTACAAGTATAGTTTAAAGTGTTTACAAACCATTGTTTGAGATTGTTTATCATACACTAGATTCCTAAGGTCTTACCTTTCTTTTCCTCCTTCATTTATTCACCCGTCCTCCACTCTTTATCGAACTATCTTCACTTCTTCTTCCTCAAGCATTTGAAGATTCCCTTGGTTTGTTGCCATTCGGGTGATTCATTAGGGATGTTTAGCAATTGGTTAATGTAGTCCAAGGGGTTAAGATCGATATTTTCAAGTGGGTTGCTACTACTCCCTTCACTTCCACCTTCTCCTTGCCTTTCCCTTTCGTCCGAGGAATCCGTGGGTGGGTGTGGCCTCTTGCCTTCTACCATAAACCTTGTTGTTCTACCCTCGGTTAATGGTACCATAACCTTATTGCAGAAGCTATGGTCCAAGGATTGTGGAGAGGGGTCTAATGCAAAGATGAATTTTGCAAGACGGGTTAAAAGCATTGCATATGGAAGCACCATCTTGTCCATGCTTCTTACACTTGCCATTCTCTTGATCATGTAGTAGGCAATGTTGAAGCGGGTCTCGGTCACAAGACAATAGATCATGAAGCTTAGACATGCGTTAGGGTGATCCTTGTTTCCTACTAAACACACCACATTCTCCCTTATCACATCTTCCCATTTTCTATATAATGCAAACATCTCCGAAAGCTCCATTTGAAAAGGATCCCTATAGATCACTTTCAACTTTCTAGTCACCCTTGAAGGGGATGCTCTTGGCATAAACACGATGTCCCTTACGGTGGTTGCTTCCGGGATTATTGTGTGATAAATGTCGTGATGATCAACCATAGAGTGTAGCTCCTGCAACGACCATTCATTTGAATACATGCAAACACCATCGGATGGAACCCCTATTATTCTTCCAAACTCCCCAAGTGAAAGAGTGTACTCATGTCCATTTATGGTGAATTCAATTGAGATGGACCCATCATCATTTCTAATTATACCCATAGTCTTGTAGAACTCAAGCACAAAGACCGGGCAAATTTGTTCGTTTATATCCAATAAACAATCAAACCTAATAGTTGCAAAAACTTCCCTTATGTCAGTATTTGCAAGAAATGATGGATCAACAACTCTACCTTCATGAAAGAGTCTCCTTTCGAGCAACTTAAAAGCTTTTCTATCGTCCGTACTTAAGCCATTTTTCCTATGATACATGGGTATGTAGTGGGCGGTGTCTTGGTAATCTTGTTGCTTGTTGCTAGGCATGATATTCCTAAACAATACAACCCAATGTGGTGTTAATTATGAATAGTAGCCTAGAGGGTTTGATCATAATTTTGCTCTCATCACCTTTGTTGAGTTCAAGAAATGTGTTTAATTTGTATTAACAATGTTAATTCTTTGATTTAGATTATCTTAGAAAACAATGTGGTGACAAATTATAATAAACCCATTTGAACCCAACTCTTAAAGATGAAGAAATTGTAATTCTAAGAATCAAGGAATTAAAATAACAATGTAGTGAAGATTACACTTACACAAGTGATTGTTAGACTTGAGAAGAATGATCAATTTGCTCCTATGAACAGTACACGGGTTTTTGTTCGTGAGTCTTTGAGATGAGTATTATTGTGGAACATCCACAGTGATCATTCTTGATCATATACTGTATTCTGTTGCACGGATCCCGCGGATCCCTCTCATTTGGGATCCGGCTAGTGTAAACCGAGGGATCTGGCATAACAGCAAAAATCAGCTCAAACATTCCTTGATAACTAAGGTTTGGGAATTCTAAACAACCTAATGTTTTGGTGTTTAAGGTTTTAAAACTTGTGATTTGAGGTTTTTGAAGATTCAGTACTATTCCTATTAGACGAGGTTCCCTTTTTAAGAATTAGTCATAATTCTTGGGAACCTTTTCAAATATTATAATAAAATCCCATTTTATTATAACATAAGAAATTTCACATGAAAATTTATAGACATAGATGAAGTGTCAATAAATTCTTTGTGATGAATAATGATAATGGTTATCAAATAACCAAAATGTCATTATTACGAAATCATAGTGTAGTTTCTACAAATAAGTCGAAGAATACTATTTTTGATAATGACTTTAATATAGAAAACTATTAGAACAATTACTAATAAATCATGCAACTATGATTTCAATAATAAAATTAAAAGAAAGTGATTAGTAATCATACCTTGGCTAAATATTCTTTTTGCGAAAGGAAATATTTAGATAAGTTCTTTATGCTCTTCTTGGTAGCTCCAAACTCAAGTATGGATAATGCTTAGAAAAAAATGTTAGAGCATTCTATCATTGTCCAACAATAAACAATATAGTGATTTTAAAATATGATGAAGATAATCCTTCTTTGTAGTTTTCAAATGTACACGGATCGTATCGAGTCTTTAAAGTACAGCATACTTTAAGAAACTTGGTAACGAAGCTCTGATACCAATTGTGGAAAACTAGAAGGGGGGGGGGTTGAATAGTTTTACCAATTTAAAACTTCCTTTTAAATATTTAGATCGACTTATGTCAATCTATTTGATTGTTTATGTTGGACGTTGATAGATAGATATATAAACTTGTAATGAAAGATAAAGAGTAAGAAGCACATCACCACGACACAAGTATTTATAGTGGTTCGGCTACAAGGACACCTTCCTTGCCCTACTCCACTCCTCGAGTCACCTACTCGAGAGTTCGTAAACACTACACCAACTCGTTATGGCGGAGAAGCCTTCACAACGTCGCTTAACCTTTTTCCGGTACAAAGCTAAATACCGAGTTCTTTCACACCAAGGCGAACCACACCTAACACAACGTCGCCTACCCTTTATACGGTGCTAGGCTAACCACCGAGTTCTTTCAAACCTTAGGAGAACTAATCCTTCACAACGTCGCCTACCCTTTATTAGGTACTAGGCTAAGCACCTAGTTCTTTCACACCTTAGGTGAACTACACCTTCACGACACAACACCTAATCTCAAGGAGATCTACTCCTTGTTACAACACCATCAAGGATATCACCATCCTTGTATATAAACAAATACATATATGTATAACGATGCACCTCATCGATTATACGACCTAGACATTCTTCCCAAATGCTACTTGATTTGATTCTTTGGCATCCTTCACTAATGTCTATGACACAACGCTTGGCACCCTTCACTAATGCCTTCGTCTTGACACCTTTAGCATCCTTCACTAATGCTTTGACACGGATGATGAGCACCTTTCACTAATGCTTTCATCTTGACACTTTCGGCATTCTTCACTAATGCCTTCAACCCAGCATCTATGGAGAAAGGAAGAACTATCAACAAGAGAACCTTAGTAGTCTTGATGATGACGAAGCATGGCAACTCATGGACTTTGAGCTTGCACGTCTTCAAGAGGTGGTAATCTTTCCTTTAAGAGGAACCTAGTAGATCACATAAAAACAAAAGACAAACTACATAGATCACTTAGATATGAGGTTAGAGGGTTAGAATACTCTGGGGAAGTGTTAGGAATTAGAAATTCCAGGTATTAAAGAGTCGGTCACCTCAAGTATATGTAATCGTTAGAAAGCTCGTAGTCGTAGTTATTTTAAGTTAAGTAGTATTTAGTTTAGTAACACCGTGGAGGACGGACGGGTCTTTACCCACTGTATGCCTGATCCACAGCCCGTTGTGTGGCGTTTTATGTAAGACTATAAATACTCTCTACCTCCCAAGGTAGAGAGTTGGAGCTCATAATAATATCTTTCACTTTCTCTCACTAAGTTCCCTAAACCTCTAACTTTCTCTCTCTAGAATTCCACTTATACGCCAACTTGATGTTATGGTTTGATGTGTAAGTGAAAACTAATATCTTACAATTGGTATCAAGAGCCATGGTTAGATCATATCTTGCACATCTTTGGATTTCTAGTGGTTTTTAGGTGGTTTTTGAGTTTGAAAAAGTTTAGTGGTTTGTGCATCATTTGGTTGATTTCTTGTGTTAAAGCTTGGATTTTGTTAGTACTTTTACGTTTAGAATCATCACAAGTGTTTAGGTTTTCATTTGGTAAGCTTGAATCATCTTGGTTGGGTTGTTTTTGGATTGAAAAGTGATGTTTGTGTTGTTTTTCTTGCTAGCGACTTGACCTACGGATTTGTTTCTTAGTAGCGACTTGCTTTACAATTTTGTAGCGAGTTGCAGTTTTTGGAGCTAGTGACTTAGGCCTAGCGACTTACAGTACAAGTAGTGGACTCTCCACTACGGGTAGCGACTTGGTGTTAGCGACTTGGTCAGTAGCGAGTTGCTATTTAGCGACTTGAATCTTTAGCAACTTGATTAGCGAATTGCTGCCAAAATTTTGCTAGCGACTTGAGGCTTAGCGAGTTACTATTTAGCGACTTGCCTTTGTTTAGCGACTTGGGACTTTAGCGACTTGGTGGTATAGCGAATTAGGTGTTAGCGACTTGGTGCATTATCTTCTAGCGACTTGGGTGATTTTTTTACGGTTTTCTCTTGATTTAGTAAAATCCCGTGAAAGAATCTATTTCCCGGTTTAATCATAGAGTTATAAAATCCCGTACAATCTGTTAACATGTCTACCAACGTTCCTACTATCATCTCCACTGTTGCCGAGGATGTTCAAGCAGCTGGTTCAGATACTCGTCCACCCATGCTTGACAGAACTGACTACGATTCTTGGGCTCAACGAATCAGATTGTACTGTCTTGGAAAGGAAAATGGTGTCAACATTCTCAAATCCATTGATGAAGGACCGTATCGAGTTGAGACGACTAGAGATGTACTTGATACTGCTGAAGATGGAACTCTGATTTACGGAATGGACAGACCAAAGATGTATGATGAGCTTGATGATAAGGAGAAAAAGAGATTCGATGCTGATATCAGGGCTTCTAACATTGTTCTTCAAGGTCTTCCTAAAGACATCTACAAGTTGATCAATCACAACACCGAAGCAAAGGCAGTATGGGATAATGTCAAGATGCTTCTCTCAGGTTCTGAACTAACTATGGAAGACAGAGAATCACAACTCTATGACGAATTTGAACACTTCAAGATGAAACCAGATGAGAGTGTCTATGAGTACTATGTGAGATTTCATAAGTTGGTGAATGATATGAGGAACATCAGAATGACTATGCCTAACATTCAGCTGAACTCTAAATTTGTGAACAACATGAATCCCGAATGGCACAAGTTTGTCACCTCTGTGAAGCTCACTAAAGGATTGAAGAATACAAACTATGAGCAACTCTATGCCTTCCTCCTTCAGAATGAGAGACATGCCATGTTTGAAAAGAGGATTCTTGATCAGTTCAAAGGTCAGGGAGAAACAAGCTCTACAAATGATTCAACTGCCTTTTTCACAAATGATGGGATTACCACAAATGCTTCTCAAGTTGTACCCACGGAAGATGATAATCACAAACCCATTTCTGATCCAAGGTTCAAGCAACCTGATGCAAATGCTGTCATGGAACATTTCATCACTCAACTGACACTCATGATTAAAGAGAACAGGACACTTTGACCTCACACCAACAAACTTCACACCTGCAATGAGATCCGAACCGCCTCCAATCTTCACAACCATGCTCTGATTAGAGATGGGAAAATTATGGGGCAGTCAGTTCAAGAAAGGCAGTTTGATCAAGGAAGAGGTGGAGCTGGTAGAAGTTATGTTGGTAATCAGAATCGAGGAAGGAATGGTAATCAAGGTCAAGCTAAGCCGATCAAATGTTATAACTGTGGTGGTGAGGGACACATTGCAAGGAACTGCACATCTCCAAAGCGTCCACAGAATGCTGATTACTTCAGAGATAAGATGCTGCTTGTACAAGCTCAGGATAATGGTGCTGCTTTGGATGAAGAGGAATTGTTGTTTCTAGCTGAGGGCAATGCCAAGACCTATGATGCAGATGTGGATGAGCAGCCTATTCAGGAGATAGGTCACAATCATCAGAATGCCTTTCAAGTCGCTGATTGTGATGCATACGACTCTGATGTGGATGATGGACCTACTGCACACACAATTTTTATGGCTAGCATTTCTCCAATGGTTTCTCCCAAGGTCTCTTCTTCACCACAAGCTGGCTCATCCAAAGACAGACTCATTTCAGAGGTATTAAAACTATACGATGATGCTGATGTGCAACAGATGCATGACAAAGTACAATCAACTGAAACTATTGAATCAAATGTTGAAAATATGGGTAATATCAATATTGTCCCGTATGATCAATATATGAAACAAAGTGAAAGTGAAGTTGTACCAAGTGATGCATCTTCTGCAGTCAACAATGACCATGTTTTTGATGAATTCACTGCATGTGCCCCTGATGATTCTGTAATTTCTGAACTAAATGCCTATAAAGAACGTGTTGCTATCTATGAACAACGTGCAAAATTTGAGTTGACCTCTCGTGAGCAGGAAATGGATGACCAAGTGCGTACAATCATTAGAAAAAAGTAATTTTCGAGAAGAAGTATTAAAACAAGAGTTAAATTCCTTGCAAGAAAAGCTTTCTAAAACTGCTAAGCAAAAACAAGAACTTCAAGAAAATGTGAAAATGCTTAAGCAAGAATTTAATGCAAAGGAATCAAAACTCTTGAAAGATTTTTCTAATCTGAAAACTTTGAAAAACAAACTTGAAAACAAGTTGTACATACAAGGGAACACCATTCAGACTGCACACATGATCACTAAGCATAGAGTCTTAAGCGATAAGCATAGCATTCCCCTTGTTGAGGAACCAAATCCAGAGGTCATTAAAAGGGCTAGAAATGCTCATAAGGTTCTTTATGATGGCAATGAAATCCTTAAACCTAGACAGAAACCTAGTTGCGTTGAGTGCACTGAGGAAGATAAGAAATTAGATGAAGTCACTAGGGAAAAGATGAACAAGAAATTAGATGATCCTAAATGTAAAGAGAAGAAAATAAAGATCACACCCCATGATTACAAGAAGGAAAACTGGATTTCCTTGAACATGTTTAAGCCTCAGACATTGTTGACTCCCGAACAAGTTTTCTGGAAAATGGATTTAGATAAGCAGAAAGCTGAAAATATTGTTGTAACAAACCCTCCCCTTTGGAAAATGCCTAGAGCGACTGTGTATCCTCCTAATACACCAATGCATCTTGTTCCTAGAACAATTGCCACTAAAAGCAAGACCTTAATTAGTCAATATGTTATATTTCAACTATTTGTTGATTTTGAGAAAACTTGCAAGAAAAGGATCACACCCACTGGTATAACTGAAGGAGAAAGGGATTTTGAGCAAATGAAAGAATGTTATTTAACTGAGGTCATGCCTTTCTTTAAACTTCTAAAAGATCACTTTGAGAGTCTTAAAAAGGGGATAGAAACTGATATTAAGGGAATGGAAAAGGAATTTGATGCAATGATAGTTGAAGTTAATGACTATGAGCGAGCACTAAAATATAATGAGATTGAGAGGAAGAACTTGCATACACTAAATGAGAACCTTACTTCTGAATGTATTGCTCAAGATGTGTTTTTCACTGCTACAAATTATTCCATTAATGCTTCCAAATTTCATGAATTATCGGTTGCCCTAAAAGTCTCCCATGATCGTGTCATTGAGCTTGAAAAAACTAATTCTGAACTAAACGAGAAAATTGAACTGGATGATCACGACAATTTGGTTAAACATTTTTCTAAGCTAGAAGTTGAGCATTTTAATTTACAACTAAAATATCAACATCTTAAAGAAAATGTCAAAACTTCAAATATCAAGACATCCTCAGATGCTCCAGAGTTTGATGCAGTTTTTCAAATTAACAAACGTGATGAACAGATTCAAGCTCATTGCAACACGATCAGAAGGTTGAAAGCCCAAATCTCTCAATTAAAGGGTCAAACGAACAATATGACAGGCTCCCAAATGCCTCCTCCTTTAGATTCTCAGAATTCTCAAACGTTTCATCTTCAAAACCTAGTAAATGCATTACAAAAGGAAAACGAAAGTTTTCTAGAAGAAAATGAAAAGGTTAAACGTCATTTCAATGAGTTATTTGAATCAATATAGGTCACTCGTAACAAAAATAACGAACAAATAGCTTCATTGCAAAAGGAAATTGAGAATCTGAAGAGTCAGGTAAAAGGGAAAATGCCAATGACCAATGGGGAGAATGGTGTATCAAAGGTTCACTCTTGTAATAAATATGCTTTGTCTGTGAAATATGTCCCTCCTCATCTCAGGAACAACAAACTTGCTGTTCAAACATACTTCTCATCCCTTAAGGATTGCCTAGAATGTCTGCGTGAGATTGTTGAAGAGGATAAGTTAGAGAAACCTCATGATAATGCAATTGGACATGCATGCTTATATGCCAAACGATCTCAAGAAATCCTAGAATGCTTGATCACAATATGTCCAAAGTCCTTAGGTGAGAGAGTTAATCATTTGATTCCATGTTCGATGCCTAATGCCAAGTATGATATTCATTCGATGCCCAATGTCTTGAATGTGAACCTTAGTGTGCCTTTAAGTAGTTCAGATTCCATATCTGTCAATGCTATGAATGAGAACTCAAGTGTACCCTCTAGGAGTACAAATCCCAGCACTTCTAGTTTGAAGAAAGTGAACCTTAGTGTGCCTGCATGTAGTTCAGATCCCATCACATCTAAACAGGTGATGCAAAGAATAGTAAAACCAACTAATGTTCCCATTCCCTCTACAGGAGTAATCAGTGACATTAATGGGAGCAGGTCAAAGTCTCAAGACAATACAAGGAATGATAGGACCTCGCAAGCTAAGAATGTGCACTGAAAAAGAGTAGAAGAACAATCTAGGAACTTTAAGCTTGAATCGAATAAAACGAATCGTGTTGATTCTAGTATTAGCCATAGGCGTACTGTAATTAATTCGATTTCTGATACTATTTGCAAACCTTGTATTGATATCTGCTTGAATTCTGTTTCTAATCATGAATGTGGTGTTAATGTTTTGCCTAATGATGTTAATTGTCCAGTTAATGTTGTTAATGCTAAAAAGGCAAAAAGGCAAAAACGAAAGAAAGTTAGAAAACAGTGGAAACCCACAGGAAGAACATTTAGTAAGATAGGCTATTATTGGATACCTATTGGTCATAAGAATAATCAGACAATGCCCACTAGAAAATGGATGCCTACTGGTAGAACTATTCCCTTAAGAAGTGAGTACACTGTGAACATGGCTAATACAGACACTAGTACTGCATTTATTCACAATGATTCCAGTGCCTTAATTTCTGATATGAATGCTTCTTTTTCTGATGTGGGTGTTCCAACCATTGTTACTAACCAAATGGAACCCATTCTTGCATGGGGATCCCAATTATCCAGTTATCCATTCTTGTCTGTGTTCAACTGCAGATCGTTCAAATCGTTCTGTGGTACCTGGACTCAGGCTGTTCCAAGCATATGACTGGCGACCGGTCACGGCTCATGAACTTCGTGAGCAAATTCATCGGGACAGTTAGATTCGGGAATGATCATTTCGGTGCTATTATGGGTTATGGAGACTATGTTGTTGGCAAAAGTGTTATCTCCAGGGTTTACTATGTAGAAGGTCTTGGTCACAACTTGTTCTCTGTTGGTCAATTCTGCGATTCTGATCTAGAAGTAGCCTTCAGAAAACATACCTGCTTCGTTAGAGAACTTGATGGTAAGGAACTTTTAAGAGGTTCACGTGGTTCAAATCTATACACCATCTCTATCGAAGATATGATGAAGTCTTCTCCAATTTGCTTACTGTCAAAGGCCTCTAAATCAAAGTCATGGTTATGGCATCATCGTCTCAATCACTTGAACTTCGGTACCATCAATGATCTCTCCAGAAAGGACTTAGTTGTAGGTTTACCTAGACTCAAGTACGAAAAGGATCATCTTTGTTCAGCATGTCAATTGGGAAAAAGCAAGAAGTATGCCCATAAACCCAAACCTACTAACTCTGTCACAGAAGTTCTTCATATGATTCACATGGATTTATGTGGACCAATGAGGGTGCAGAATATATTTGGGAAGAAATATGTGTTAGTTGTGGTTGATGATTTCTCTAGATTCACCTGGGTCAAGTTCTTAAGGACAAAGGATGAAACTCCTGATATCATCATCAAACTCATCAAACAGCTGCAGGTTCGGCTTAACAAAACAGTCAGAATAATAAGAACAGATAATGGAACTGAGTTTGTCAGCAAACAACTTAGTGAATTTTATGAAAGCGTTGGAATCAGCCATCAAAAAAGTGTTCCACGAACTCCTCAACAGAACGGTGTAGTTGAAAGACGAAATCGAACTCTTGTAGAAGCCGCTAGAACAATGCTGATTTACTCAAAGGTTCCAATGTTTCTCTGGGCTGAAGCTATTGCCACTGCATGCTACACACAAAATCGTTCCCTAATTCACACTGTTCATGGAAAAACTCCATATGAACTTGTCCACAACAGAAAACCTAATCTCTCTTTCCTTCGTGTGTTTGGTGCATTGTGTTATCCAACTAATGAGGGACAAGACTTAGGCAAACTTAGAGCTAAAGCAGACATTGGAGTATTTGTAGGGTATGCACCAAACAAAAGGGATACCTAATCTACAACAAAAGAACCCGAAATATCATGGAAACAATTCACGTTACGTTTGATGAGCTGACCGGTCAAATGGCTCCTGGACAATCCAGTTCAGGACCCGCACTTCAAAACAGTCCCATTGGTTCATCCCTAGTTCCAAACTCTTCTCAAGAAACTCCATATGTACCTCCATCTGAAGATGATTTAAAGAAATTGTTTGATCCTATGTTTGATGAACTTTATGATCCAAGTACTAATGAGGTGTCGATTCCTACTACAGAGGCTGCTCATATTCATGTGAATGAAGTCAATCCCTCAGTCTCAATATCTTTAAGTCAAGAAGCGCCTACTGCTGATCCTTTAGTCTCATCAACAAATCATCATTCTTCGAATGTACATCATGGAAATGTTTCTGGCATCAATGATGAAGTCAATCTCTTTGCTACTACTGAAGATGCTCCATTTGAAAACATATTTGCTCCTGAATCTTCATCAGAACCATCTTCTTCAGGAGACATCGACTCTGCTACTTCAGTCCCTCAACTACTGCCACATGAACACCTTAGAAAATGGACTCACGATCATCCACTAGACAACATCATTGGAAATCCCTCTCGTCCTGTATCAACACGGAAACAACTTGCAACCGATGCCTTATGGTGCTTCTTCAACTCCGTACTATCTAAGATCGAACCAAAAGATGTTAAAACCGCCATGAATGAAGATAGTTGGTTCAATGCCATGCAAGATGAAATTCATGAGTTTGATCGACTTGATGTATGGGAGTTAGTACCTGCTCCAGACTGTGCTATGATTATTGCTCTTAAATGGATCTTCAAAGTGAAACTTGATGAGCATGGTGATGTGTTGAAGAACAAGGCTCGATTAGTTGCTAAAGGATACCGTCAAGAGGAGGGTATTGACTTTGAAGAATCTTTTGCTCCAGTTTCTCGAATCGAGGCAATCAGAATCTTTTTGGCTAATGCTGCTAGAAAGAACATGATAGTCTATCAGATGGATGTAAAGACAGCATTTCTGAACGGAGATCTTAAAGAAGTCGTCTACGTCAGCCAACCTGAAGGATTTGTGAATCAAGAGCATCCTACTCACGTTTATCGTTTGAAGAAGGATCTTTATGGTTTAAAGAAAGCTCCAAGGGCATGGTATGATACACTGTCAAAGTTTCTTCTATCTACCGGATTTAGCAAAGGAGCAGTTAATCCAACATTGTTCACCAGGAAGTCAGGCAAACATTTAATTCATGTTCAAATTTATGTTGATGATATTATTTTTGCCTCGACAGACCCAATGGAATGTGATCGTTTTTCAAAAGAAATGAGTTCAAAATTTCAAATGTCAATGATGGGACAAATGTCATTTTTCTTGGGATTACAAATTTCGCAAAGTCCCGAAGGCATTTTTATAAATCAATCCAAATATGCAACTGAGATCTTAAAGAAATTTGGATTTGATTCAAGTGACCCTGTTGACACTCCCATGATTGATCGAACCAAACTAGATGAGGACCACTCAGGGATCATGATTGACCAAACAAAATATCGTAGTATGATTGGATCCCTGATGTACCTCACAGCTAGTAGACCAGACATATTGTTCGCTGTTTGCATGTGTGCTAGATACCAGGCTAAGCCTACTAAAAAGCACCTTGAAGCGGTTAAACGGGTCTTTCGGTATCTCCAAGGAACCATCAATATGGGTCTTTGGTACCCGAAGGACACCGGTATGTCACTAACAGCCTATGCAGATGCTGATCATGCAGGGTGTCAAGATACTCGTCGAAGTACATCTGGAGGTGCTCAGTTTTTGGGTGATAAACTTGTGAGCTGGTCTTCAAAGAAGCAAATGAGTACTTCTATTTCCTCTACAGAGGCTGAATACATAGCCATGTCATCCTATTGTGCTCAAATCTTATGGATGAGATCTCAATTATCTGACTATGGCTTTGAATTCAACAAAATCCCTCTGTACTGTGATAATAAAAGTGCTATTGCTCTCTCATGCAACAACGTTCAACACTGAAGAGCAAAGCATATCGACATTCGACATCATTTCATCAGGGAACAAGTGGAAAAAGGTGTGGTAGAACTCTATTTTGTGAGGTCTGAATATCAGTTAGCAGACATCTTCACCAAAGCTCTTCCAAGAGAACGTTTTGAGTTTATTCTTCCACGTCTTGGCTTGAAAAGCCTTCAACCAGAAACACTCAAACGTCTTCAGGAGGAAGATGAGGAGTAAAGGTCTATCTTCATCTATCTCTTGTAAATATTTATTCGAAAAACAAAATACAAAATTATAAAACCTTCAAAAAAATCAAATAGAAAAATATAAAACTTTCAAAATCCATAAAAATTTGAAAAATTCGAAAAATCTTCAAAAAATATTGTCATTTTGTCATGTTTCTCTCGATTCGATAATATCTACGGTCTTGATGTTGTCATTCAAATAATGACACGGGACTTTAGATGTTATTTGAATTTTTATATTAAAAAAAAAAAAAAAAAAATCTGAGAGAAAGAGAAAAAAATGGTTTATTGTCTTTTCAGGCAGTAACCCGCTTTTCAAAGAAAGAACAGAGCTATGCTTTACCATGTTTTCAAATTCCATGCTCTGATTCTATAAACATTTATCTGCTGAAAACTAACTGCTTTGAAAAATAACTCGGTCTCTATTTTTGATAAATCATCAGGACTTATTTGTCAAAATCTCTATCTCTCAATCAACAACCTATGTCATTAACCTATGTCATTGATTGAGGGGGAGAATGATTTCATTTAAATTAAAAAGTTATTTGGCATTAAATTGTTTTCAAAAGATGTACATGCATGTTTTATCAATGGAGTTCAAAGTCTTAAAATCCGATCCTTATCTGTTAAAACGCTTTCATAATCAAGTCACAATTCCCCTTAAAATCTTTCAAAATCAATTTAAATCAATAAGAGATCACAAATCTCAAATGATTTGATAATTGTGATCGGGGGAGAATGTGTGATTTAAATTGGATTTAAACTGATAATTCGGTAAATGGTTTTATAAGGATGTACATGCTATCCTTCTCACATGTGACAAACGATTTCAAATTTTCCATGCACATGTTGAGGGGGAGCATCTATCTTAAACCTATGATTTGAAACGTGATCACTTATCTCAATGTACAGGTTCCCTCTAGTATGTGCAAAACACTTTTCAAACTTAGAAGCACATATTGAGGGGGAGCAAAATCATGAAAATCTCATCCTTCCCCAAAATGCTTTATCTACTTGATTTGATTTGGGAAGTGATGTTGATATCTTTTAGAAAATGGTATTCAAAGAAGTTAATTCTTCCTCTTGCCTCCATGTGCGAAACGATTTCAAACATTTGATGCACATGTTGAGGGGGAGCACTTGTTCTAAAAATATCAAGAACAATTCAGGTACAAAATGTCTTGATAATATATCACAAGTATCTGGATTGATTTTCAAATGATTTTCAATTGGTTCCAATGGCAGATGAACAATACCAAATAGACCGACCAACTTTACTTTATGTACGGTGATATAAGGATGATAAGGTTAGGTATGTGTTCCCATGATCCGCCAGAACCGGAGGGATCTACCCAGGGACTATCCACTAGTTAGTGTAGAGTTCTTAGGTATGATGATAAAAGGAGAAAAATGAGATATGGGAAGAGTGCGGACTGAGACTCAGCTAGTACTGAAATAAACCCAACAAGGCTCTAGCTATAAAGTCTCGGTAAGCACTGAAGGGGTTGAAGAATTAAAAAGAATTGAATGAGAAAAGGGTGAAAACAAATAGCCCTCCATATATTCAACCTTAGGGCAGAAACCGGGTTCAATTCATATGCTACTGATGGTAACATCGGTATTGAAGACAAGACGTCATGGACCCAGTGACGCACTGCACTTCAACTTTCCAAACCACTCAAGTTCCTCTTAAAAGGACTTGTTTCATTCTCACGGGGAACCGACATTATCTATCGACTTTCTCTTAGAGATTGTTGATATTGAAGAAGGAGACCCTCTCCCTAGTCTCCGGCACAGGATCCAAATATGCACAAAATTGAGTCTAGAGCCACGAGATCATCAATAAATCTCATTAGGGCACTTTCAATGAAGACTCTCTGTTTCACACAATGTGAAAAGAGAGATTATATCTTGAGTCCTACGCATTATCCTTGTGGTATTGCCAGAACATCTGAGTGATGTGTAAACATATTCACAATGAAGATGGAAAACCTTCTGGAGCCAACATCAAACAAGCTCCTGGTAGGTGGCAGGTGAGATCTATCATATAGATCAACCATGTGACAACTGAACAGAAACAATGGGGCGATTCAATCTCTTGAATCAATCCTGGTTCAGGTTATGGATTGACGGATACCTTTGAAAAACCGGTCTTTGTGCTCAATAACTCTTTTCTTTAGCACATCGACCGTGTACTAATTCTTCAAACCAAAAGGTGTTTTTATGATTGATAATTGATTTCCAATAAAACCTTCGTTGTATTGCAAAAACAATTTCTATTGAGCAATACACGATTGTTTTTCAAATCTCTTTTCATCAATCAGTGGACTTAAATTCGCTGGTTCACTCACTCCGTGTTGTCTTCTTTGAGAAGTTCCGGTTTGAGAACAGCTTGAGCAGCTGCGAAACCCTGTCAAGGAAATTCTTCGGAATTATACCTGATCACAGGCAGTACTTGTACTGATCAACGGGGAACAGTGGGCCGTGTACCTCAATTCAACTAAAGTGGTCAAAGACACTTTTGTACGCTTTATTGCTAACTGTTGTATGCAGGTACGCCCGACGTTTGCAGCTGATCAGAATGAAGCGGTCAATCCATAGCCGCATGCTCACACAATACATTCATCTCTCAAGAAATCATGATAAGTGCATCAATGACTCTGATATTTTCACTCCATGCTTCTGCTACGCTGCTGCCAATATCATGAATCAACGAAAGCTTCCGCTACTCTGATGAGAAGATATCATGATCCAGAATGTGAGCATGTTGGTCCGAAAGTCACAACATTACATAATACCAACACCACAATGGATGTCTCAGAGATTTTTGTTAGCTAATGGTCTCAAAAGCTGGCTCAAAATTATTATCACGTGGATCAGTAAAAGACCTCCACTTGGATTAACCAAACATGCAATGAGAAGAATCAATGACTACGAGCTTCGGAGCAAAGTACTACATCAAGAATGCAAGAACAATTTTTTGTAATATCTGTTTGTATTCAATGTAATTTTAGTACATGATTGAGGTGACCTCCCTTAGGGGGAGATTGTTAGGAATTAGAAATTCCAGGTATTAAAGAGTCGGTCACCTCAAGTATATGTAATCGTTAGAAAGCTCGTAGTCGTAGTTATTTTAAGTTAAGTAGTATTTAGTTTAGTAACACCGTGGAGGACGGACGGGTCTTTACCCACTGTATGCCTGATCCACAGCCCGTTGTGTGGCGTTTTATGTAAGACTATAAATACTCTCTACCTCCCAAGGTAGAGAGTTGGAGCTCATAATAATATCTTTCACTTTCTCTCACTAAGTTCCCTAAACCTCTAACTTTCTCTCTCTAGAATTCCACTTATACGCCAACTTGATGTTATGGTTTGATGTGTAAGTGAAAACTAATATCTTACAGGAAGTATATGTAAAAAGCACACCTAGAGAGGAAGAAATGGCTCTCTATTTATAGAGGAAATTCTCTTCTGTTTCCCCGGATCCCTACCACAAGGGATCCGTGGTCCGCTCCTCTTTGCCCATGGGTATTTTTGGTTATGGGTCATGGGTCATGGGTTATGGGTTGATCCATGGTTTTCTTTCTAGATACAATGTATCTTAAGGATACAATGAACTTGGTTAAGTGGTATAAATAAAACCATGGGTTATGGGTCAAAACCATTTGCTAGTTTTTACCTATTTAGTATATACTTGTTTTTTTTACCCATTTTAGTATATACTTGTTTTTACCCATTTTGGTATATACTTAGTTAAGTATATCTTATCCCAATATGTAAACACTAGTTGTTGTACATATGTATATCTTAAGCATAAAATCACTTATACTAGTTTTAGTGTTTTATTTGAAAGCGTAAGTGTGTTAGAAAACTATTAACTCAAACTATTTACGTACTCTATTTGTTTCGTTAAAATGAATTTATACTTGTTATCGACAAAACATTAGAAGATCGTAAAATATAAATAAACGTTTTCACGGCTTATTTGTATTAACAACTTGGGTGTTGGTTGATCTACTACCTGGTTGCAAACCTACGGGTTGCAAATGAATTTTCAAAAGGAAAATAATGGTAGACGGAACTATTGAAAAGTTGAAGGCTAGACTAGTCATTCAGGGCTTTAAACAAAAGTTAGGGATAGACTATTTTGATACTTATGCTCTTATGGCTTGTATCAGTACCATAAGATTGCTGATTGCTTTGGCATCAATTCACAATCTAATTATTCATCCGATGGATGTGAAAACAGCTTTATTGAATGGTGAATTAGATGATGAGGTTTATATAAACCAACCTCAGGGCTTCATCATGCCTGGAAATGAAAACAAGGTGTATAAACTAATTAAGTCTTTGTATGGACTAAAGCAGACACCTAAACAATGGCATCGAAAATTTGATGAAGTGGTTTTGTCAAATGGTTATCTTCTTAACCAAGCTGACAAATGTGTGTGTAGCAAGTTTGATGAATCTGTTAAAGGAGTCATCATTTTTCTATATGTTGATGACATGCTGATCTTTGGCACTGACCAAAATCAGGTTAACCTAACAAAGGAACTTTTGTCATCAAGGTTCTCCACGAAGGACATGGGGGAGGCTGATGTTATCTTTGGTATAAGGATTAAACATGAAAGTAAAATAATTTCTATCTCTCAGTCTCATTATATTGAGAAGGTGTTGAGGAAATTCAATTACTTTGATTGTACTCTAGTGAGTAAACCTATGGATACTTGTGAGAAGCTGATGCCTAGTTATGGCAAGGCTATATCTCAACTTGAGTAGTCTAGGGTAATTGGCTACCTGATGTATGCCATGACTTGTACAAGACTTGATATTGCATTTACAGTGGGGAAACTAAGCATATATACTAGCAATCCTAGTACCCATCACTAGCAAGCAGTTCAGAGGGTACTGAAGTATCTGAAGAGAACTATAGATTATAGTATCTCATATACTGGTTACCTTTAGTGTTAGAAAGATACACTGATGCAAGTTGGATCAGTAACACCGAAGAAAATTCGTTTACCAGTGGTTGGGTATTCCTACTTGGGGTGGGAGTGCAATTTCTTGGGCATCCAAGAAACAAACTTGCATCACCAGTTCAACAATGAAATCTAAATTTGTGGCCTTAGAAGCTGCTGGTAAAGAAGCTGAATGGTTGAAAAACTTGCTTCTTGAGATTCCATTGTGGCCTAAACCTATAACACCTATTTCTATCCTTTGTGATAGTTCAGCTACATTGGCAAAGGCTTATAGTCAGATGTATAATGGGAAGTCTAGACACTTAGGTGTCAAACATAGCATGATTCGTGAGCTTATCATGAATGGGGTGATATCTATAGAGTTTGTTAGATCTCAACAAAATTTAGCTGATCACTTGACGAAGGTTTTGGCTTAAGACTTGGTTATAAAGTCTGCTAAAGGGATGGGTTTAAGTCCAACTTAGTCACTGAATACTAAGACACCCAAATCCCTCATGAGGAAACTTAGGAGCCGAGTTCAATGTGGAAAGCTGAACATTCAGTGGACTGGAGCACATGTTTTATTTTACATCCCAAGGTTGTGCTCGGAACCTGCTCAAAAGGAGGATGAAGTCTTTAATTCTTAATGGTTAATTTCTTTGAAAAAGTGCTTGGCAGTAGCATGAATAAAGAGGAACCACCTATGTGAATGTTGAGGTTTTGCCGCTTCATAGAGCTTTGGACTTTTGGCTTTTGCAACCTTTATGAATTGGATATGGAAACATGGCTTGTATAGTGTCAGGAGCGTTTAAGTGTTTGAAAACTTGTGTGTATTTTATCTTCAGGTATTCAAATGGTTTTGTTAATACAAATAAGCCGTAAAAACGTTTATTTATATTTTACGATCTTCTAATGTTTTGCCGATAACAAACGTAAAATTACTTTAACGAAACAAATAAAATACGTAAATGGTTTGAACCAATAGTTTACTAACACCCCGAATTTTTTATTATCAACAGAAATTGATATTCTTATTGAAGGGATGGAACGAAAAAACCCTAAATCTTACTACTAGAAAAAGAAGTCCTATACATGCTTGCTTCTTTTCAGGTCCGGGCTAGTTCGCAAAACCTAGACTCCCATGGCTCGCTTACTTACAATTTTCATATAAAACACTAAAACAAGTAATAGTGCTTTCATGATTTAAGTAATACATATGTACAACAACTAGTATTTTCATATTGGGTAGATATATACATACTTAGTATGTGTTATAATGGGTAATATTATGGGTAGAAATTTAAGTATTTGAACCATTGACTAAATACATTGAATGTAGTTGGGTAAAACCCAAAGTCCATAACCCATACCCATAAAGCATAACCCATAACCCATTGCATGACATCATGCATAAGTCATAATGGGTATTATCCATGACCCATAGAGCTAACCCGTTACCCATGGACTAGATGCATTGCATCTACTAGATACATTGTATCTAATTGGATATCCATGGTCCAAAGTCTAGGACCTATGACCCATAACCCATGACCCATGACCCAAAACCCATGGGCAAAGAGGAGCGTACCACGGTTCCCCCAGTTTACACTGGACGGATCCCTCAAGTAAGGGATCCGTGGGATCCGTGGAACAGTAGCATATTTTCCTCTATAAATAGTGAACCATTTATTCATTGTAACTCACCCCTTTCACACACATTTTCTCTTAGTGTTGTAAACTCACTAACCACAGATCCAAGTGATCTTTCTATATAGTTTTGTTTTTGTGTGATTCTCTAGGTTCCTCTTAAAGGCGAGATCACCGCCTTTTGAAGTTGAGCAAGCTCATGTCCATGAGTTGCCATGCTTCATCATCATCAAGACTACTGAGGTTCTCTTGTTGATAGTTCTTTCTTCCTCATTAGAAGTGTAGTGTCAAAGACATAGGTGAAAGATGTCTAAAGGATCAAGACGAAGACATTAGTGAAAAGTGTCGAAGAGTCATATTAAAGGCATTAGTGAAAGGTGCCAAAGATCCGTGTCAAAGGCATTAGTGAAGGTTGCCTAAAGTCCGTGTTGAATGCATTAGTGAAGGGTGCCTAGAAGTCAAGTCAAAAGGCATTAGTGAAGGGTGCCTAGAATTCAAGTCAAAAGGAATTAGTGAAGGGTGCCTAGAAGTCGAGTCAACAACATTAGTGAAAGGTGCCTAAGGTGTACATTCAATAGGGTGTATCGATGTAGAAGATAGATTTGTATTGGGTCAAAGGATATTGATATCCTTGTTGATATTGTCATAAGGAGTAGATCTCCTTTGGATAGGAGTTGTGTAGTGTTGGGTAGTAGTTCCACCTTTGTAAATGGAACTCGGTATCTAGCCTTGTACCGGATAAAGTGTAGGCGACGTTGTGATAGGTTTGGTTCTAACTTGTGGAAGAACCTGGTGTCTAGCCTTGTACTGGATAAAGAGTAGGCGACGTTGTGAAGGCTTCTCCGCCACAAGGAGTTTGTGTTGTGTAGTGATTACGAACTCTCGAGTAGGTGACTCGGGGAGTGGAGTATGACAAGGAAGGTGTCCTTGTAGCCGAACCACTATAAATACTCGCGTTGTAGTTTTGTGCTTCTTACTCTTTATCTTAGTTTTATTTATCTATACGCTTGTCTATCAACATCCAACACATACGTTCAAATAGATCGAAATAAGTCGATCTAAATAGTTCAAAACCAAGTTTTAATCGGTAAAACTATTCAACCCCCCTTCTAGTTTTCCACAATTGGCATTAGAGCTTCGTTACCAAGTTTCTTAGAGTATGTTGTACTTTAAAAACTTGATACGATCCGTGTATAATTGAAAACTACAAAGAAGGTCTTTTACAAAAATAAACACCACGTCTTTAAAACACTTTTGTAGGATGTTGATTAGATGACAACATTATTTTTTTTCTTTTTCTTATTTTATCTTACTGAATTGCACTAACCTTCCTTGTCATTTTGCTTAGTTAAAGCCCATGTTTTTCAAGCCATAGGAATTGCTTGGTAACAAGATTACCTTCCCTAAGGAGGTATCTTAACCACGAAGGAACCGGAGTTGTCTATTGACATTTTTCTTGTTAAAAGAAAGACACTCATAATTGCATTAGAGGTATGACTTTCTACTTATTTTTAAAATAAACATTAGTTTAAGAATATATATGCTTACATAGGAACTTATATGATTATGTTTTTTTTTCATACTCATATATTACACGTAGCTTCGTTAGGAAACGTTTCTTGTATACGTGTTACTCTTCCGTCCATAGTCTAGGTTTTTAAACATGTGTCTTATTTTACTTAATCCAAAAATTAAATCTTTCTAATAATAAAACAAAATACAAATGTCAAAAATTCCTCCTTCCCCATAAAATCCTCCTCCGCTCGTCATAATCCACCAAACCCTCATTTTTCAAATCTTCCACTTTCAAAAATACCTCTCATTCATATTCATCTTCCTTCTCATCTCATCTCATATTAAATCAAAACCAAGGAAGATCTTCATCATCATGGTTTACATCGCCTTCATCATCATCGTCTTGACACTCATTTCTTTCGTGTACCCCATGATCAAGTTTTCTCATGGAGACATGTACTTTGTGTTTTTAATCTACATTGGTGTTATATACCCAATCCTTTGTATCGTTCTTAGCATTGAAACGAAATATTACTAATGTTTTAGTTTATCTAGTTTATTTTTCATAATGTGTATGTCATTTCTTCTATTTTTTGTCTTTCGAACATTTAGCCCTGAGATACCATAGAAAACTACAATGCATGCTTAACTAAGTAAATATTGGCTAAAATACATAAACCTAAAAGATGCAAAAATCTAATTTTCATCAAGATCTTTTTCTGTCACTACAGATTCACGGATCCCTATAATTTAACTAGCCGGATCCCTCTTGAAAGGGAACCGTGAGAACCGTGGAACTGGGAAACAAATTCTCATGCAACATAAAAACCGTTTTCATCTTACAAAGAAATATCCCACTAGAATGTTAAGTACTTGTTGATCCCAGTTGAGCAAACGATCTAATATAGAAACTGACTTGAACAAAAAACTTATTAAGTATTACGCGGAATTTAACACTTAATCTTAAGAAGAAGAACAGTAAACATTCAACACCTCAATATTATTGATAATACGAATACTCTTACAGTATTAGGGTTTTGCAACCTTGAAGTGTATCGACCTTAGATATAAAACATACGTACATCTAACCTAACCTAGGATCTCCTTTTATAGGCTAAGGAGTCCTTTACATTATACAATACGTAACCTACAAGATAAATATCTTTTCCATATTTATCTAATACAATAAACTAAACCGACTATACAAGACTAGCAGTGGTTACATAACATTATCCGTGGTTACACTCTTCTACTAGCCGCGGTTTGTCTTCATCCGTGGTTACATTCTTCTATCCGTGGTTATATCAAACCTGTCCGTGGTTCCAGCACTTAGAGTAATTCTTGATCCAAGGAACCTAAAACCCAACAATCCTCCCCTAAACTTGATATATTCCAACAGAATTCTCAAGTTTCTTTTAAGCTCAAAACATCCGAATTGGAGGATGTAGCCAAACACTTACTAGCCTTAAGAATGTTCTCATATTTTAGCAACAAATTGTAAGCTTGACCATCATAGGGTACTAACATCTTGATACAACCAGGCTTCAACATCTGAGCAATAATTCCTGGATGCTTATTCAGTTGAGGATAATCACCTTCTACAAGCATATGAATAATCTTTCCAGAAACAGTTAAAACATGAACTCCACAAGTTTGATATAAAAACCAGCTAGTAACTTGACCATTGTAGAGTCCTTGCCATTCAGGTTCATCATGAGTAGGTTCAAATAGAATCTTCAAATGATGATAAACCAGTCTCTCATGATAATCATTTGGATGTACTTCACCAAACTTATTCTTGTAAAGTATCCAAAGATTCATCAAATCATCTCTATCAAAATACTGAAGCATCTGTGAAAATTTATTATACTCAGAAACTTCATTGTTGAGTCTTTGAATTTTCCAAACTCCTTCACTTCCAACTTTCAGCTTAAACTCATAAGAAATGATTTGATTTACATCTTCAACAACTTTCAATCTTTTAGAATCAGATGTCTCCTGAACCTCAGATTTTCTCTTTCTTTTACTTTGAATCCACTCTTCATCCTTTTTAATCCACTCTTCTTCCTTGTTAGAATTCATTGGACAATAATCATCATTATTAATTCTCATACATCTCTTATAAATCTCCAAAATTCTTTCAAATGAACACCTACTAAGATTATCAGAAACATGTATGCCTGAATTCTTAATAATCTTCATCAATACATTTCTCATCTGTGCAATTGAAGGAGGTTTCTTTCTAATAACTTACTTTCTTGCTTTACCAACCTTCCTTGCCAATGTACCCAAAAGTCTAGCTTTTTCCTCATCATCTAACAAAGCCCATTCTTGTGCAGTATACTCATCACTTATTAATTCATAAGCTTCAAGATAGTTTTGTGATTCATACCATGTAGCTAACCATCTCTGACTAGCTTCCTCTTCATCTTGCTTTCTTATCACTAAAGCTGCTTGATCCTCAGCTACAATACTTTTAGCATACTCTGCATCATAAGCTTCTTGTTCTGCTTTATTTTTAAACTTCAGCACAACCTCTTTACCTTTCCCAACATCAGATTGAACCACTTTCTTCTTCAAAGGTTCACCAATAACTAGACTTTTAACTCTGGGTGTGGTTGCAGTAGACTGAACAGAAATATATGAGGTTTTGCTTAGATTTATCAAGGTACTTGCAGCTTCTTTCTCAACTTCTTTAGACTTAGGTTGTGATTCAGAGAGAGTTGTGACAATAGTGGAAGTGGTTATAATAGCAGTGGGTATGATAGTAGTAGGTATAATTGTGATGTCTGAAGCTGCATCAGTGGTTACAAGAGTACTAACCATGGTTTCAGACATACCATCAGTGTTTGTGTCCTTCACTACATCTTCTGCAACATTCTTCAAAATTTCAAGAACTGCTTCATTCCCATCTTTATCAGATACCAAAAATTCATTATCTCCACTATCAACATCTTCATCCATAGGTACATCAACAGATATATCACCAGCCTCCCCTGAATTCATGCCTTCACTCCTCCCCTGTTTGGATACATCTTACACATTCAGAGCCGGAGAGGAGTCCACCATCTTTTTCTTTCTTCTCATAGCTTTCAAAACAGCAACCCCAGGTCGTCGTACTTTTTCCAAAACCAACACTCTGTGCTTCAATCTCTGAATATCCTTACCCTGAAACACAACCAATTCCTGTAGACCTGAAATTGTATTCTCCATTTTAGCACATTGAGCCGTCAATTCATTTAAATGTTCAAGAATATCCTCCCCACTTCGACCTGTGTTAACTGGTCCGAGAGGTGGTTCATTGGAAAAGTCATCATGTACAAACTCATTATCCGTCAATTCAATGTCATGTTCCAATCTATCCTCATCACTTCGAGCTGTGTTAACTGCTCCGAGAGGTAAATCCTTGGATATAGTAGACATAGCACCAGACCTAGCCTGATCATCTATGCACCCTGTAGCAGCCAGTTGGCTAGGGATTCCTCCACCTGTGTTAAGTTCCAAGGAACTCTCCACATTAGGAGTTGCCAATGGTTGGGTCTTATTTATGTTTCCACTATCCTGACCAGCAACAAAGCAAGAATCAGTAGTGGAAGCCCTTCCAATCATGTCACCTCCACTCCATGTGACATCCTCATTAACAACACCACTAACACTAGCCTGAAGTAGCTTAGTGCCCTTCTGTCTCCTAGTCCATACTATAGGTGTAACAGTGGTTTGGGTATGACTATCAGTGGTTTGAGGTGTACTAACAGTGGATACAGTGACAATAGGTGGAGACACAAGACCTTCATCAAACACACGATCAACAGGCAAAGTAAGCATGTGAGGAAATAAAGGAACATCTCTAATGTGTACATGCTGTGGCTGATTCCTCATATGAGGAAAAACCTTAGGAAGCATATGATGGACTTCATACTCCCTAGTATGTTCAACAAGTTCCTCAATTTGATGTTCCACAAGTAGTTGAACAAACCTAGGATACAAATAGTATTTCCCCTTCTTCCTAATGTTTTGTACTAACCCCTCATAAATCATCCTAGACCAAATAAACTTCCTTCCATCAGATAAACAAATAATAGCAGTAGCAATTTTGGAAGGAAAGTCATTAAAACCTGTGGTCTTGTTACTCATACACATCAACAAGGTGTGAATCAAAAACTTCCATTGTTGTGAAAACAAACTCTTAAAGAATTGTACCTTTTCACCCCTGTGTGTATATCCTAATCTCTCTAAACTAGCAACAATCTCAACATCTGAAAGATTATCAACACCATTAGCATCATCAAACTTCAAAACTTCCCGAATTATGTCCTCAGTAACAGAAATAGCATGCTCATCCACAGCAGAACGAAACACCTCCACTCCATCAACCTTTTCAAGTGTAGCATTCCTCCAGAATTGATGTATGTAGGCTTTAAGAATGGTGGGTTGAACTGTTAAAGCATAGTGAATGGGACTGTTAACTAGGAAATCGATCATTTGATGAAACCCTTCAGATCGAGCATTCTTGGTGAGGATGGCAACTAGGTTATGTGAAGTGGAATACTTTTCAGCCATTGTGATTAATGATCAGTATGAAGTGGGTTTGTGAATTAAGCAAAGAAAGTGATTAGGGTTAAGGTTGAGCGCCAATTGAAAGTGGTTTGAGAATCAAATAAATGATCCGTCCGTGATTTGGGGAGAGTGATATAGGTTTGCCAATATTACCAAACAGCCCCTGTAATATCCAAAACTAAGCACCATGCTATCCGCGGTTCCAGAACTGCTATCCGCGGTTGAAACATACCATTAGCAGATACATTGGATCACTTCATCCAAATGACCAAGAGATATAGCAAGTAAATCTGTGTCACAATAAGTAAGATCTCACAAAAATATAAAGGATTACACACATTTTTTTTTAAACTAACATAAGCAGCTAACACACCAGCTCCTTATGCACACAAATCCTTCATACCTGCAAGACAAAAACACAAAACCAACACAGAGAAGTAGGTTATTATTATCAGTGGTTAGAAAAAGCCAGAAGTGGTTTCAAAAGACCTATCCATGGTTTGAACAGGTAAGTCAATATGGTCAACTTCTAGAATCTAATATCAGTCCAATACCCAAGAAACTCATTAACTGCCCAACCACATTTAACCTGCCCCTTATTTACTTCCATAACCCTAAACTCCACTTATAAAAAGAACCCAAATCTTACATAACACATACACCAATCAATATCAAAACCCTAATTGCTCCAAAGTCTCCAATCAACTGCAATCACAATGTGGAACCCTAGTTGGAATAACCCAGAAGTAGTTAATCTAACATCCTCCTCATCTTCATCATCATCTTCATCATCAAGTGAAGATGGTAACACATGGTAGTTCTACTTTCCTCCATAAGAACCAAGACCATTAAAATCCTCATTTCTTCCATCATCAGAAGATGATAGTGTGGTGAATCCAAGTGATGCATCTGAGGACTCTGATGACTCCTCAAAGAAGATAACTTCAAACTCCCAACCTTCATCATCCCAACCCCAATCAAGACCACGAGCAAGAAATCCACCACTCCCAAAAGACAGAGAGGTGGTTCTTGGTCTTCCTGCACCAAGTTGTGGTGCTTCTTCACACATCGTAAGGGGGAAGGGAAAAAGCTAAATGGAATGATGCTTTTTGGTGAAACCAGTAGATGCAAGTATAATATGACTATGTCCTTTGTGCTTCATCTACGGTATTCATCTTCATCATCTTCGTTTGCATCAATCCATCCTTCCCATTTTGATCCTTAGCTGCTTCATCGTACTGGTCATGCATATGACAAATGCATATCCAGCAATCATGCATATCCAACAGCTGATTATAGTATTAGGAAATCATGTATAGAAGTAGTCTTTTAATTTGTACTTGAAGTTTCATTGTAAGCTGTAAGCTGTAAACTGTTTTGATGAATGAATGAACAATTTAACTTCAGTACTTCTTTAGCTTCTATAATGACTTGTCTTTTATCTGCAAAATGGTTAGTAGAAACACAGAACAACAAGCAGTGGATAGAACAAAACTATCAGTGGTTAGAAACAAGAATAGCAAAACTAAGATTACATAACAACAGTCCAATACTTATACAAACTGGTGCAAAAAAATTTGAGAGTTTAGAGATTAATCATTCCTATACTAACAACAAGATACTGAAACCTCCCCACATCAAAAGCTTTGGTGAGAAGATCAGCAACATTGAAATCAGTATGGATTTTTACCATTTGTATCAGTCTTTTCTCATTACAATCTCTAATAAAATGATGCCTTATCTCAATATGTTTAGTTCTAGAATGTAAAACAGGATTTTTAATAATGCAAATTGTACTGTTATTATCAATGTAAATCTTAGTATGCATAAAATTGTACCCAAAATCCAGCAATTGATTCTGAATCCAAAGAACTTGACCACAGCAACTAGCAGCAGCCACATATTCAGCTTCAGTTGTAGAATTAGCCACAATGGTTTGCTTTTTATACTGCCAAGAAATTAATCTGCTTCCCAAAAACTGACATCCTCCAGTAGTAGACTTCCTATCCAAACTAGCACCATCATAGTCACTATCTGTGTAGGCCACCAAATCAAAAGGGGAATCCTTAGAGTACCAAAGGCCTAATTTAGGATGACCTTTCAAATATCTAAAGATCCTCTTAACAGCATTCATGTGTGAGATATTTGGTGTGACTTGAAATCTTGCACACACACATACTGAGAACATAATATATGGCCTAAATGTGTGAGATATTTTCTTAGATTAAGAAAAATTTTAAAAGCCAAAAAAATATTTTTCCATAATTTTCCTAGTTCAAATTATAATTTTTAGCAATTTAATTAGTTTAAATTAGTTTTTAATTCAAATAAATTCAAGAAAAATTATAAAAATCAGTTTTAAATCATAGTTAAGTTTTAATTTGCAATTTTAGTTTAAAAGTAATATTAGATCATATTTAGGATTTAGATTAGACGTAGTTGCATTTTATTTGCGTTTCATTTATTGCGTTTTGCGTATTTAGGATTTCCCGTAGTTTTAATTCCCTTTTATATGCTTCCCTTAATTTCCCATTGCCCCGTAGTTTAGAAAACATCATATTATTCTCTTTTCCCATTCAAATCCCGATACTCGCGACGTGAGTTGGAAATTCCATTCAACCCTCGTTCGGAACGATCTCGGTGCTCAAACCTAACACGTTTGAGTTACCCAATATACTACACACTTCTATTATTGGTTTCCCGAGCGAATCAATTTTTGGCGCCGCTGCCGGGGAGGGCATGTAGTGAGTTTTCGTATTCCGTCTCGAATCGCGTGCATTTGAAGATCCTTCCCCGAGTGAAGTTACCGTCGTTTTTTTTTGTATATATATCTTTTTCAAAAATCCAAAAACATCTAAAAACACCAAAACATTCTTCCTAGAGTGTTTACAAAACCATAAAAATTAAAAAACCAACAAAACAAACCCGAACGTTAATTGTTACGTCGGCTCACCTTAGAAGTACAACCTATACACGGGGTATAAGGAAAGTCTTGACATTAAATTGCAGACTGAAGAACGATCCACTCTTCGTTCCCGCTCCGATGCGCGTACTTTTGGGAGCTACCGAGCACCGGTTGACGTGAAGGTTACAAAAAGATTGTGTTTTCAAAAGTTTTCTAAATATAAAAATCAAAAATATTTTCCTTTTCAAAATTAGTTTTAAAAACCCAAAAATATTCTTCTTTACCCTCTGAACCGATAATTCTTTCTTCTTAACCCTCTATACGTTTAATTCTCATGGATACGATCGATTATCGTCATTGTTTTCATTGCCAAAACCGTATGGAAGAAAATCAATTTCGATGTTTGAAATGTATTTGCGACTGGTGCGGAAATAATTGTCGAGATGGATTTTGTAATGTATGCCAGAATTTTATTAATCCAAATCCAGATCTCGCTCGTCTTTATGCACGTCTAGAACAAAAGGGTACTCTTCATAATAATGATGATATAATAGCATGGTGGAAGAATTTGATTGAAGAACCTTCGATTCCTACTCCCTCTCCGGTGAGGGAAATGGAATATGTTTCTGAGACCGAGGTGACTCCCGTTCAAGAACCAGAGCCTATCACGGAAATGGTGGAAATAGCTAACTCTTATCCGGATAATTCTTCGATTTATCAGCTCTTGTGCATATGGTGCAGAGGACCCGAATATGGTGGGAATTGTCCCGGTTGTAGCAATGGAAAATCAGGAACCGAGTTTCATCACAATCCTTACAATGAGACAACCGATTTCCCTAACCAACCTCTGTACCATGAAGCCGGAATCATACTCTTATGAGTATTGTGGTGGTCCTCACCAAGGTTTTCAATGTCAATTTCAATTTAACAACTCAACCTTTGGTTATGAACTTTACCCGTATTCGTCACAACAATCATACTGTTGTGAGTATTGTGGAGGTCCACACGTTAATTCCGATTGTCAGATGCAGAACCCTATTGTTTACGAGCAAGTTCCTTGTGATAATTACGACTATGCTTATAACTCACCTCCGCAATACCAAGAAATTCAACCGCAAACTCCGTCAAATGATCAAGAATTTCACCAAGGTTGTTTCAATATATTACAAGAGTTAAAGGAATTAAAAGAATTGCTTAATAAACCGACTCAAGAAAAAGATCTAAATCAAAAGACCTATCGTGAATTATTAGCTGAAGAAGCCGCGAAAGTGATCCAATATCGTCCAACTGCCTATTATTACGATTCTGATGACGATTATACTCCTCCGAGTGGCAATCCCACTCCCGTTTCTGAGCCTTTCATTTCTGACCCTTCCCCTTCTCTGACGCCGGTAGAGAGAAGTGACGTCGTTTTGGAAGAGATCGATGATTCTATTTCTACAAACATTGTTGAACCCGTTGACTCTCTCATAATGGGGGATGAGCATCTTAGTACTATTCTAGAAACGGAATCGTCTAATGTTGAGATCCTTATCCCAATCCCAAGAGAGTCCAAGGTTGTTGATGATATTTGTGATGAGCCGTCTCTTGATATTTTGAGTGATCATGTTGAGGTGTTCTCCGATTCTGATGATGATTCTTATGGAGACATCGACTTTGTCGATGATTTACTGATGAGTGTCTAAATACTCATCATTTTTGTACCATTTAAACTGCAAAAACATCTGAAAACACTCAGAAATGCATCAAAATAATAAAAATATCACAAATAAGTGTTTTATGTGTTTTAAATGCAAAAATATCAAAATCTGGTGAAAAACGTATCAAGTTTGCATAATTGGCATTTTAGTCACCCAAGTTTCAAAAGTTGTCAAAAATAGTCCGTGGTAAAACCAAATAAAGAAAAATATCATTTTGAGTCCTTAGGGATTCCTAAGTTGTCAAAATTGGTCCTTGAGATTCAAATTTATAAAATTACAACTTAAGTCCCTGAACTTTGTAATTTGGCAAAAATGGTCCTTTGAGAATATGAAAATGTCAAAAATGGTACTTGTACTTTTAAAACTTGTCAAAAGTGACCCTTGTGAGAACTTTGGAAAAATGGCAGGCTTGGTCCTTCAAGATTTCAGAATTACAAGTTTAGTCCTTTTATTATTAACTTACAAGCCTTGTCAAAATGTTTTGAACCCTGCCACTTATACCATTGTGACCCTTTGACCTCCCCATTTTGAACCCTGGTCAACCCAAAGTCAAACAAGCAAAACGCGCCCACACTGTTTATCCCTTCCAACTTGTGTCTGCAAACACAGGCCCTCTCCCATCAACCTTTTCTCCTTTCCACCACCTCCCTCATCATCACAAACCCCCCACAATTAATGCCACCCCCCCCCCTAGTTGATAAAACATAGAGCTACAAGTCAAACCGATTTTCCCGCCAAAAACGTGGAGGGCCTATTATTGCTCAAAACTCAACCATTGGTCAAATTGAAAGGTGGGATCTGCTCAGAGGACACGTGGAGAGTCAATGGAAGTATAAAAAGAGGAAGAGAAGAAGAGAGAAGCCAGTCTTTAGTTTTTTAAATTTTTTGTATGTCGAATTTCTCTTAAATGTTTTAATTAGCTTTTCAATTTGTATTTTCAAGCTTTCTGATATTGGAACTAAGTTATTTAGTTAATGTAATTCAGTTTGAGCCTCTAAATCAAAGTTTCATTTCAGTTTCAAATCTTATGTACACTGTTTAAAATTTCAAACTTAAACTCTTGTGTTCAAAGCTTCAATAAGCTTTATTTAAGCTAAAACAAACTTATTTAAGCTTAAGATAGCTTTTTGTAAGCTTGTTATTCAGTTTCAATCAAGATTGGACAAAAGTCAACAAAAGTCAACAGAGAAGGACATTTGGTTAAGCAGGATTGGAAATGGTTTATGGGTGTTGCAGAGATGGATTTGGGTTGATTTTGGATTAGTATAGTGTAGTAATAGTTCTGTTTAAGCTACATCATAGCTGACACACTTGTGAGCCTTTTCTTTCATTTCCATTTTTTTTATGCAGTTTGTGCTTACATTTGTAGTTGTGATCATTAAATCTTTTAAACCTGTTAAAATAGTAGTAACTAGGATAAATAAGGTCATATTAATCAATGGTTTGTGCTAGTTCAGTGGTTTACTCAGTTTAGCATCCAAACAGTTGTGAAAACTGGTGTTTGGATCAGTGTAGTGGTTTGAGCTTAAACTCTTGTCTGTGTTTGATACCTGTCCATGCAATCTTAATATTGTCTACTTAAGTCATTTTGGTCAGTTATTGTCACTACATTAGCTCATAAGTCAAAAGTACCATTTAATCTGTCTAAGTCTTTATCTGTTGTGATTTTGTGAATCCAAAAGCTTGTTTCATGTTTGGAAATCAGTAGCATAGCTTGTACTAGTTTCATTTAACCATATTACATCAATATCAGTTAACAAATTAGGATCAAAGCTCACCAAAGTCAAACTTGTCTCAACTGCTCAAAAGTCAAAATAGTGAAAAAACTAGTTTTTAACCAACCCAAGGTGATTTTTCTTAGACTCATCTTTGGGCCAAATCAAGTCAAACTTTGGGTCTTATAAATTCTCTTGGTCTATTTTCTTATAAGTATTTTTGTTTATTTTTAGTAATTTTCTAAAGCCCTCAAACAAGCTCATCAAACAGGGCTTATATGCCCTGCTCACAAGCTCAGTCAGAGCTGAGCTTTTATCCAGTTCTTGCAGTCCTTGTCCCAAGCTCAATAGAGCTTGCCTTGGTCTCATTTTTGGTTTGAAGGTTGCCAACCAGGTCTAGTTTAAGTTCCAACCTGTGGTTTTCATTTACAGCTTATTAATAAGCAAGTGCTTAAGCTCAAAGTAGCACTCAGAATCTGTCTTAGCACATAAACTCAAATCAATCAAGATCATAGCATTGTCTAATCCAGAGGTTAAGAATTGTTGTTTCTTGCTTCATTTTAGTAGTTTTAGTATATTAATGCTTCTATTTCAGTTTGGTAGCTTGTGGTGATCATTTGGCTTATTCAAGTGCTTATTGATAAGCACTTACAATAGCAGTTTCATTTTCTTCCAAACAAGCCCATGTTTTTCTATTTTTATTAGATTTAGGATATTAAGTTAGACTTTTCCTGATATTTTCATAATTTTCCAACACTGTTTGCTATTTTTCTTAATTAAAAACAGTTTTTAGGTAATTTTAAATAGCTTTTAATACAATTAAATCAGAAAAAGTCCAAAAAAATAATTTTTCAATTTTATTAAGTTTAGATAAATATAAAAAGTAAAAAAAGTAATTTTCCAGATTTTTCATAGTTTATTTTGTAATTTTTAGTAATTTAATTAGTTTTTAATAGTTTAAAATTCATAAAAAATAGAAAAATAATCAGAAAAATATAAAAATAGTTTTGAAAATTCTTTTTTGTTATTTTAGATTTTTCCAAGTCTTAATTTTATTTTTCTAGGTTTATTTCCTATTTTCTTGTAATTTAGGTTATTATTTAATAGTTAAAAATAGTTTTTAATTAATAATAATTAGATAAATAGTTATAAAAATAATTTTCTTTTTCTTAAAATTTTCTTATATCATTAGGTTTGTAAAAATATCATTTTCATATTTTTAGGATTAATATTGTGTAAGTTTCACGTTTTTATTCGTACGTCACGTAGTTTTTAAATTAAGTTTATAAAAACAAAAAAATCAAAAACATCAGTATAAAATTAGTGATAGCGTTTATTTAATATAATTTAGATTTTAATTTCCTTTAATTTGCATTTAAGTCGCTGTAATTTATTAATCTTTTCTTTAGTTATAAAAAACTCAAAATCCTTACTGATCACTATCCTTAGTGATTATTCGACAATCTGATTGTGTTAAACACCAGTCATCCTCCGTGGGACTTAACAACCCGGGAATCCACTGTATTCTCCTGATCTTCATTGCATTTGTGCTTAAACTGTTTTAAGTTTGTTACGGTCGGCCATTCACAAGTGGCAGGCTTGAGTGATAAAACTTGACGGTTTTGCACAAATCAAATTTTGGCGCCGCTGCCGGGGAGGCTGTAAGTGTGTTCTAAACATTTTTCAGACCCGTACTTGCACATATACCACCTTTTGTAAAAAAAAAAAAAAAAAAGTTTTCTGTAAAGTTATAACAAAATCAAAAAGTTCATTAACACTTTTCCTAAAGTGTTAAAAACACCAAACAAAATATAAAACAACAAAACAATCGTAACGTTTTCTAGCTTGTGTTTCTTTTAAGGTGATTCTTAAAGAAATACGATTTGGTTAAACGAGACGATACCAAAAATATTGTCCAAAAGTTTTTAAACCCATCAGCACAAATCTATACCTACGTCTTTTCAATGATACTTAATATACATAAAAATCAACCACCGCAAATCAAGGCAGTACACCTACTAACTGGGGGTGCGACCATAATAAGTTCCCGAACATCAGATTTAAAACTTGCCTTTGTGTCCTTGTGATTTGGTGTACCTTTTTCAAAGAAGCCATTTCATTTGTGATTATTGGTTAAGTTCACTTGTCGTTTTGCCTCGCATTTGTTTTGAAAACTGATTTTTATACTTAGTGCATGCGCACTCGTTCTTCCAGTTCTACAAGTCCATTGTCAGAACTTGGAAAGATTTCTCGTAGACGTAGAGGTCGTTCTGCTCCTTCAGCTGTGACTGAGGAACGTCTACCACCACCACCACCTGCCGTAATGGCAGAAGATAAGCCGATGAATGAGCTTCTCCAAGCACCCATCGAGGGTTACGGAGATGCTATTGTTGTCCCAGCCATCGTGGCTGACACTTTTGAGCTCAAAACCGGGTTACTTAATCTGGTAACCCAAAGCCAATTCTATGGTTTTGAGCGGGATGATCCTCATGCACACATTCGATGGTTTAACAAGATTGCATCTACCATCAAGTACAAGAATGTCCCACATGAAGCTATCAAGCTTCTTCTGTTCCATTTTCTCTAGAGGGACAAGCCCGGAATTGGCTTGAGAAACAACCCCCTCGTTCCATTGAGACATGGGAAGATCTAGTCACAAAGTTTGTGAACGAATTCTATCCTCCATCCCGAACTACAAGTCTTAAGAATGAGATAATGAAATTCTCTCAGAGATTTGATGAATCATTCGGGGAGGCATGGGATCGTTACAAAGACTTGCTCCGCAAGTGTCCGCATCATGGTTTTACCGAGTTAATGCAAATGGATACTTTCTACAATGGTCTGAACCAGACTAATCAAGACTCTTTGAATGCCTCCGCGGGAGGTAATTTCTTGAGCAAGACCACAAAAGAAGCCTTGCAAATCATTGAAAACAAGTCCCAGGTCCGCCCTTTCCGCACAAAGACATATCAGACTCAGTCTAATGCTGGACCTTCTACTTCATCTCCCGCGAGTACATCTAGCACCGATGCTAAGATTGACAAACTCACGGATATTGTTCAGGCTTTGGTTCTTGCTAACCAAAAGAAAGTCACTTTCACACAAGCACCATCATATGGTGAAGTGAAGAAAGTTGAAGTTTGTGTTACTTGTGGTGGTCCTCATGCATACTACAACTGTACTGCCACCGATGGTAGTCCGTTTGAAGCTAATGCTATAGCCGGTACTTCAAATCAAGGAGGTAATCAATACCGTCCTCAAAATGAACCAAACTACCGTGCTAACACTTATCAGGCACCACCCGGTTTCAACCAGAATCCTAACCGGAATCAGAACCAATCAAGAATGAACCAAGGTTATCAAAACCAAGGTAATTTCTATTCCGGACCCAATCAAGGTTTCCAACATCAAGGAAATCTTAATCAAAACACTTACAATCGAGGGAATCAATTTCAGGGGAATATGAACCCTAATTAAGGGAATTCTGGCTATAACCAGAACATACGGCCTCAAATTATCCCTCCACCTCCTCCTGTATCAACATCTGATGAGCTTTTAAAGCAATTCATAAAGACTCAAGAGGAGACAAACAGGGTGTTGGTCAGTCAGATCGCTGAATTAAAGAAGTCTTTAAATGATCGACCCTCGGGCTCAGGTACTTTACCTAGCAACACGATCGCTAATCCGAGGGGCGATGCAAAGGCGATCACAACCAGAAGTGGTGTTTCATATGATGGACCCGCTATTCCTACTACCCCTTCTTCTTCTCTCCCGAAGGTAGTGGAAAGTGAACCTGAGGCGACAAAGGACAAGGAACTTCCTACTAATAACGGAGGTACCAGCACTGTCCATCCTCAGGTTGTCCCAAAACCCAATACCAAACCTGGAGTTGTTTTTGAACCTCCAGTTGGTAACCCCAAATCCAAAACTTCTATTCCTTACCCATCACGTTTACATGAGCAAAAGCTCTGCGAAAAAGCCAGTCAACAAATGGAAAAATTCTTTCAAATTTTCCAAGAACTTCATTTTGACATAAGCTTCGCGGATGCTATCATGTTGATGCCCAAGTTTGCATCAACTCTCAAACACATGTTAAGCAACAAGGAAAAGCTGTTTGAAATGGCTAAAACTCCTCTCAACGAGAACTGCTCTGCAGTTATCTTGAAGAAGCTTCCCGAGAAGCTTGGAGATCCTGGAAAGTTCCTCTTACCTTGTGTATTTCCAGGAATGGTTGAATGCTTTGCCTTAGCCGATCTTGGTGCAAGCATAAACCTGATGCCTCATTCAGTATGGAAGAAACTTTCTCTTCCGGACCTTACTCCTACATGCATTACTCTCGAGCTTGCAGATCGTACAATATCCCATCCTCTTGGAATTGCCGAGGACGTATTTGTGAAAGTAGGAAAGTTCCATTTTCCAGCTGACTTTGTAGTTGTTGATTTCGATGCTGATCCACGGGTTCCTCTCATTGTTGGAAGAGGATTCCTGAGAACGGGCCGTGCTCCCATTGATGTATTTGAGCAAGAAATCACATTACGTGTTGGTAATGAAGCTGTCACCTTTAACCTTGATCAAACTTCGAGGTACTCCACAAACTATGATTCTGAGTCGGTTAACCGAATAGATATCATTGATGTTGCTTCTGAAGAGTACTCTCAAGAAGTTCTGGGTTATTCTCATAATTCTGTGAGTGGGAATCCCACCACATCTTCTCAACCTATCATAGCCAATTCTACTCCTTCTCTCACTCCGTTTGAGGGAAGCGACTTCATCTTGGAAGAGATTGAAGCATACTTGGCTAGTGATTCTGTTCCATGGGAAATTGATCACGCTCCAATTGACATCGAGGGGGACATACTTCTCATTGAGAAGTTGCTTAAAGATGATCACTCATCAACCCCTCACACTAGTGATGCAATTTCGGAAGAGATTAATCACCATGAGATTAATCCAGAGGGAGATATTCTTATTCTTGAGAAGTTGTTAAATCAGGACACTTCTCCTCCACTCCCTCCCGTCAACCTTCATAACAAGGAAGTCAAGTCAGTTGAGAAAACTGAAGAATTTCCTGAAGTCGAACTTAAGGACTTACCGCCTCATCTTGAGTATGCATTTCTTGAAGGTGATGATAAATTGCCCGTCATTATTGCTCGAGATTTGAGTAAAGATGAAAAAGCTGCTCTCATAAAGGTCTTGAAGTCACACAAGCAAGCAATTGCTTGGAAACTCTCCGACATTAAGGGTATCAACCCTGAGTTTTGTACTCACAAAATCTTGATGGAGGATGACTTCAAGCCAGCAGTTCAACATTAGAGAAGGGTGAATCCAAAAATCCATGATGTTATCAAACAGGAGGTTATCAAACTTCTTGATGCAGGATTGATTTACCCAATCTCAGATAGTCCTTGGGTTAGCCCAATTCACTGTGTTCCAAAAAGGGTGGCATAACTGTTGTCACGAATGAAGAAAACGAGTTAATTCCAACTCGATTGGTTACGGGATGGCGTGTGTGTATTGACTATCGTAAGTTGAATGACGCCACCCGTAAAGACCATTTTCCTCTACCCTTCATGGATCAGATGCTTGAGAGATTAGCAGGAAATGAGTACTATTGTTTCCTTGATGGTTTCTCGGGTTACTTTCAGATCCCCATTGATCCACAGGATCAAGAGAAGACCACATTCACCTGCCCATACGGAACTTTTGCCTACAAACGTATGCCTTTTGGCTTATGTAATGCTCCTGGCACGTTCCAACGATGTATGATGGCCATATTCCACGACATGATCGGGGAAACAATGGAGGTGTTTATGGATGACTTCTCAGTCATTGGGGACTCATTTCAGACTTGTCTCTCCCAATTAGACAAAATGCTAAAACGGTGTGAAGACACCAATCTCTGTCTAAATTAGGAGAAGAGTCACTTTATGGTCAAAGAAGGCATAGTCCTTGGCCATAAGATTTCCAAAAATGGGATTGAGGTAGATAGAGCAAAAGTTGATGTAATTGCTAAACTGCCTCATCCTACTACCGTCAAAGGTATTAGGAGTTTTCTTGGTCATGCCGGGTTTTATCGTAGATTCATACAGGATTTTTCTAAAATCGCTCGGCCTATGACCCATCTTCTTGAAAAAGAAGCTCCTTTTATCTTCTCTCCTGAGTGCGTCGAAGCTTTTGAAACATTGAAGAAAAAGCTTACGGAAGCACCCATTCTAGTTGCCCCCGACTGGGATTTACCCTTTGAGCTCATGTGCGATGCAAGTGATTTTGCTATCGGTGCAGTCTTGGGGCAACGAAAAACCAAGCATTTTCAGCCTATCCACTATGCGAGTAAGACTATGACTGAAGCTCAAACCCATTACACCACTACAGAAAAAGAACTATTAGCTGTGGTGTATGCGTTTGAAAAATTTCGGCCATACCTCATCTTGACCAAATGCGTAGTGTATACGGATCACTCGGCTCTTAAATATCTCTTTGCAAAACAAGATGCAAAGCCAAGATTGCTCCGTTGGGTTCTCCTCCTCCAGGAATTTGATATCATTATACGTGATAAAAAAGGAGCTGAGAACCTGGCTGCTGATCATCTATCCCGTTTAGAGAACCCTCACCAGGATGTGTTTGAGAAAAAGGAAATAAATGAAACATTTCCTCTCGAAACACTCAATGCGGTTTCTTTTCGTGGAGACTCTTCTACCCCATGGTTTGCTGACTTTTCAAATTACCATGCGGGTAACTTCATAGTGAAAGGGATGTCGTCCCAACAGAAAAATAAATTCTTTAAGGATGTGAAACATTACTTCTGGGACGACCCCTACTTGTTCAAAATTTGCGCGGATCAAGTCATCAGGCGATGTGTATATGGTCAGGAAGCCAATGACATTCTCAAGGCTTGCCATACTGGACCTACTGGGGGACATCATAGCCCTAACTACACCGCCAAAAAGGTGTTTGACTCCGGTTTCTACTGGCCCACTATCTACAAGGATGCCCACGAATTTGTCAAAGCCTGTGACGCTTGTCAACGTCACGGGAATATCTCACAAAGGAATGAAATGCCGCAAAACGCCATTCAAGTGTGTGAGATTTTTGACATCTGGGGCATTGACTTTATGGGGCCATTCCCTTCTTCTCGCGGTAATAAGTACATACTCGTGGCCGTTGACTATCTGTCAAAATGGGTTGAAGCTAAGGCTTTGCATACCAATGATGCCCGAGTTGTTGTGAAATTCTTGAAATCTCTCTTTGCTAGGTTTGGAACTCCACGAGCCATAATCAGTGATCGTGGGATGCATTTCTGCAATGACCAGTTTGAAAGAGTCATGCAGAAGTATGGTGTAACTCACCGTCTCTCTACTGCATACCACCCCCAAACTAGTGGGCAAGTGGAAGTTTCCAACCGGGGGATTAAAACAATTCTGGAGAGGACGGTTGGCGAAAACCGTGCCTCTTGGTCGGATAAGCTAGATGACGCACTCTGGGCCTTCCGTACAGCTTATAAAACACCCATCGGGTGTACTCCATACAAGCTTGTGTACGGAAAGGCGTGTCATCTGCCGGTTGAGCTAGAGCACAAGGCATACTGGGCCTTGAAGCATGCCAACTTTGATATTCAGACAGCTGGTGATCACCGGAAAGTTCAAATGAATGAATTAAATGAACTACGTGATCAAGCATACGAGAACTCTTTGATCTATAAAGAAAAGACAAAGAAGATTCATGACTCAAAGATCAAAAACCGCGTTTTCAACGTTGGTGATCGAGTCCTTCTTTTCAATTCAAGATTGAAGATTTTCTCGGGAAAGCTTAAATCCCGCTGGTCTGGACCATTCACCATCACTAAAGTATATCCTTATAGCACCATTGGGTTATCTCAACTCGATGGTCCAAACTTTAAAGTGAATGGTCATCGGTTGAAGCATTACTTTGGAGAGGACATTCCCCCTGTGGTTGTCCCGAATCTACAAACTTTCCCCATGAACCAATGAATGCGGGGATCGAGTCAAGCTAGCGACTCGGGAATCAAAAACAGTAGCATGCCATATGGGTTTTCACCCATATTTCTGAGCTGTCTGAAGTTTGTTACGGTTAGCCATTCACAAGTGGCTGGCTTGTGTGACAAAACTTGACAGTTTAGCCTCTTCTTTCTACTTTCTACCACCCTAGTGTGGGGGAGTTGCCCCACATGTTGTGTATATATAAGAGTTTAAAATTCAGACAGCTGGTGATCACAGAAAAGTTCAAATGAATGAATTAAATGAACTCCGTGATCAAGCATACGAGAACTCTTTGATCTACAAAGAAAAGACAAAGAAGATTCATGACTCTAAAATCAAGAACCGCGTTTTCAACGTTGGTGATCGAGTCCTTTTTTTCAATTCAAGATTGAAGATTTTCTCGGGAAAACTAAAATCCCGCTGGTCTGGACCATTCACCATCACTAAAGTATTTCCATATGGAACCATTGAGTTATCTCAACCCGATGGTCCAAACTTTAAAGTGAATGGTCATCGATTGAAGCATTATTTTGGAGAGGACATTCCTCCTGTGATTGTCCCGGATCTACAAACTTTCCCCATGAACCAATGAATGCGGGGATCGAGTCAAGCTAGCGACTCGGGAATCAAAAACAGTAGCATGTTACATGGGTTTTCACCCGTGTGTTCCACCCTAGTGTGGGGGAGATGCCCCCGCTGTTATGTATATATATAAAAAAAAAAAAAAAAAAAAAAAAAAAAAAAAAAAATCCTTGCTAAATAATGGCCTTAGTATTTCCCTTTTACGTTCTATGTTTCGGCATAACCGCCGGTACTTTGAATATTGAGGGCAATATTCATTTCTAAGTGTGGGGGGGAATTCTCACGAATTTTATCATGTAATTATACCGCCTAATTCCCCCATTTTTGGCCAAAAATTTTTTTTTGGAGTAAGTGTTTTACACTTACTCATCTTATGGTTATCAGTCCGTCTTGTCTAATAAACAGAAGGATTGGCTAATCCAGGAGCAAACGGCTCTTGGTAAAGATATCTCAAATCCGTTGACGGCTTGCAATTTGCCCAAAATTGTATGGTGTTCAGCTCACCATATCCTTAAAAGTGAAGAGTTGGCTAGTCCAGAAGCAAACGGCTTCTGGTAAAGACAAATCAAATCCGTTGGAAGCTGGTGATTTGCTCAAAATCATTTGGTTATCGGTGTACCAAGGTTCTTACTTGAACTGAAACATTTGGCTACTCCAGAAGTAATGGCTTTTGGTAAAGAGATTGAAATCCATTAATTTTTCTCAAAACATTGCTAGGGACTAGCAATATCTTAGTGTGGGGGATTGATGAGTGTCTAAATACTCATCATTTTTGTACCATTTAAACTGCAAAAACATCTGAAAACACTCAGAAATGCATCAAAATGATAAAAATATCACAAATAAGTGTTTTATGTGTTTTAAATGCAAAAATATCAAAATCTGGTGAAAAACGTATCAAGTTTGCATAATTGACAGTTTTAGTCCCCCAAGTTTCAAAAGTTGTCAAAAATAGTCCCTGGTAAAACCAAATAAAGAAAAATATCATTTTGAGTCCCTAGGGATTCCTAAGTTGTCAAAATTGGTCCTTGAGATTCAAATTTATAAAATTACAACTTAAGTCAAACAAGCAAAAATGGTCCTTTGAGAATATGAAAATGTCAAAAATGGTACTTGTACTTTTAAAACATGTCAAAAGTGACCCTTGTGAGAACTTTGGAAAAATGGCAGGCTTGGTCCTTCAAGATTTCAGAATTACAAGTTTAGTCCTTTTATTATTAACTTACAAGCCTTGTCAAAATGTTTTGAACCCTGCCACTTATACCATTGTGACCCTTTGACCTCCCCATTTTGAACCCTGGTCAACCCAAAGTCAAACAAGCAAAAAGCGCCCACACTGTTTATCCCTTCCAACTTGTGTCTGCAAACACAGGCCCTCTCCCATCAACCTTTTCTCCTTTCCACCACCTCCCTCATCATCACAAACCCCCCACAATTAATGCCACCCCCCCTAGTTGATAAAACAGAGAGCTACAAGTCAAACCGATTTTCCCGCCAAAAACGTGGAGGGCCTATTATTGCTCAAAACTCAACCATTGGTCAAATTGAAAGGTGGGATCTGCCTAGAGGACACGTGGAGAGTCAATGGAAGTATAAAAAGAGGAAGAGAAGAAGAGAGAAGCCAGTCTTTAGTTTTTTAAATTTTTTGTATGTCGAATTTCTCTTAAATGTTTTAATTAGCTTTTCAATTTGTATTTTCAAGCTTTCTGATATTGGAACTAAGTTATTTAGTTAATGTAATTCAGTTTGAGCCTCTAAATCAAAGTTTCATTTCAGTTTCAAATCTTATGTACACTGGTTAAAATTTCAAACTTAAACTCTTGTGTTCAAAGCTTCAATAAGCTTTATTTAAGCTAAAACAAACTTATTTAAGCTTAAGATAGCTTTTTGTAAGCTTGTTATTCAGTTTCAATCAAGATTGGACAAAAGTCAACAAAAGTCAACAGAGAAGGACATTTGGTTAAGCAGGATTGGAAATGGTTTATGGGTGTTGCAGAGATGGATTTGGGTTGATTTTGGATTAGTATAGTGTAGTAATAGTTCTGTTTAAGCTACATCATAGCTGACACACTTGTGAGCCTTTTCTTTCATTTCCATTTTTTTATGCAGTTTGTGCTTACATTTGTAGTTGTGATCATTAAATCTTTTAAACCTGTTAAAATAGTAGTAACTAGGATAAATAAGGTCATATTAATCAATGGTTTGTGCTAGTTCAGTGGTTTACTCAGTTTAGCATCCAAACAGTTGTGAAAACTGGTGTTTGGATCAGTGTAGTGGTTTGAGCTTAAACTCTTGTCTGTGTTTGATACCTGTCCATGCAATCTTAATATTGTCTACTTAAGTCATTTTGGTCAGTTATTGTCACTACATTAGCTCATAAGTCAAAAGTACCATTTAATCTGTCTAAGTCTTTATCTGTTGTGATTTT
>BPTQ01000009.1:330144133-330154273 GCA_019973895.1 Chrysanthemum seticuspe
TGTAACCAACTAGAAGGATTACCTTTTTCCCGTTAACCCTGATTTACCCACAAGTTTTTGTTCTCCCTACTTTCTCCATAACAACACTCCTTGTTCAGTTCCAACCAACGAGTTCCTATGTGTTTTTGACTTCCAAATCTGATACTACTTCATAAACGTGGTCAACGTTCCTATCTGCGATAGTCTAATAAAAACCGAATACGAAGTAAGTTCTTAAAACAACACATAGTCTACCTACAATTTTCACGGAAAAACATACCGTGTTAACTACTTCTCCAAATACAAACAGTTGGAAGACCAAAACTTCTAGGACTAGTAGGACTGTTCCAAATATCCCACTTTTTCCGATACATACCCAACGTAATTCGAGGATCCCGTACCATACTCACGGACAGATGAATAAACTACCTGTTATGCTACATACTTGTCTTGACTAATGAAGATACCATCAATCCTTTGTTGAACCTGTAGCCCCAAAAAGAAAGTGAGTTCTCCCATAGAACTCATCTGAAACTTATCATGCATAAGTTTCTCAAAATCTCTGCATAGCTCCTTGTTTGTAGAGCCAAAGATGATGTCATCTACATAAACCTGAACCAATAAAATATCATCTTTGTGCTTCTTAATGAACAAAGTTTTATCAATCAGTCCTCTTTTAAACCCATTGTCCATCAAATAAGTAGACAGGCACTCATACCATGCCCTAGGAGCTTAATGCAACCCATACATAGCCTTTTTCACCCTATAAACCTTGTCAGGATGATCAGGATCTTCAAAACCAGAAGGTTGACAAACATAAACCTCTTCATCAATTGTGCCATACAAAAAGGCACTTTTAACATCCATCTGATACACAACAAAATTCTTGAATGAAGCATAAGCCAAAAATAATCTGATAGCGTCTATCCTTGCAACTGGTGCAAATACTTCATCATAGTCTAAACCTTCAGTTTTTGTGTATCCTTGAGCAACCAACCTTGACTTGTTCCTCACAACAATACCTCTTTCATCCCTCTTGTTTTTGAACACCCATTTAGTCCCAATTGCCCTTTTTCCATTAGGAAGATCAACCAATGTCCAAACCTCTTAAAGCTTGAACTGTAAAAGCTCCTCTTGCATTAATTCTACCCAGCCTTCTTCAGATAAAGCTTCTTCCACTCTCTTGGGCTCCTTTTGAGACAGAAAACAAGCAAACAAACAATTTTGCAGATCTTTATGACTGTTTATTTTGTGAAGTGATTCTGGAAAGAACCCATGTTCAGGAAAGGGTTCAGTGTTCTTAACCCTGCTTCTTGTTTGAACTAGAGTATTCAAGTTTCCAAGTATTTGTTCCTTGGGATGAATCTTGTGAATCCTTGTAGTGGTGATTGGACTTTCATGAATGACAGTTTCCAAATTTGACAAATCAGCATTGAAGAAATCATCCATGTCTTCATCATCAGTAGGAGTATCAATCTCTATCAAAGCAGGCATACTAGGATCATGTGGATACTCCTCATCACCAAATAATGGCTTTGCATTTGGTCCAAAGAAAGTACTATCACCACTACTTTTATCCGGGGTTTCACTTGACCTATCAGTGGTAGAAGATGGTTTGTCAGCGGTTACAGTTGGCCTATCAGTGCTTTCAGTAGGCTTAGCAGTGCTTGCAGACTGATTTTTCTTCTTTGCAATTTCTTCTACCGACACTGAGTTATCTTTCAACAACTCCTCCTTATCTTGATGATGATCAACATTGCCTCCAGTATTCAGTACATCATCATCAGTGGGACCTTGCTTGTGAATGATGGAAGGAACAGAACCAGCTTTCCACTTTTCAACCAAATAGAACTCCTTTGGAGAATCAGCTTCCTTTGAAGATGTATCTGCCTCAGAATCCTTTTGTGTACCTGCATTAACATTAGTGGAAGTTCCTGCAATGATAGGCTCATAATTCATAGATTTGGTTAGCATATCAATGTTAAACAGCCGGTCTGGTCCTTTGGTCTCAACACTAGGAGTCTTTTCACTGAATTGAACATGTAGATTCTCTTCAACAAGTCTAGTCCTCCTATTGTATACTCTAAAGGCTTTGCTATTAGTAGAATAGCCTAAAAAGTATCCATCATCTGCTTTTTCTTGAAACTTGCCTAAGTAGTCTATGGTAACAGGACACCCAAAACGTTTTAGGAATGCAATCATTGGCTTCCTATCATGTAACAGCTCATAGGGGGTCTTGTTATGAGGCTTCACTACCTTACTTCTGTTTTGCACATAACATGCAATTCCTACAGCTTCAGCCCAAAAGGTAGTTGGTAACTTAGACTCTGACAACATGGTCCTAGCAGCCTCAATTAGTGTTCTATTTTTCCTTTCAGCTACACCATTCTGTTGTGGTGTTCTAGCAACACTTAACTGTCTTTCAATACCTTTAGCTACACATAACTGATTCATCACATCATTCTTAAACTCAGTTCCATTATCACATCTGATTACTTTGACCTTATGGTTTACTAGATTTTCTATCTTAGTAATGAAACTCTTGAGAATCTCACTAGTCTCACTCTTAGCAGCCAAAAAGTATACCCAAGAAAATCTACTATAATCATCAGTGATAACTAGGCAGTACTGCTTATGGTTCAAACTTCTAACAAAGGTAGGTCCAAATAAGTCCATATGAAGCATAAACAGTGGTTGTGTGATGGTGTTTACAGTTTTGGTCTTACAAGAAGCTCTATGTTGTTTACCTTTTTGACAAGCCACACACAGTTCCTTACACTCAAAAACCTTTGAAGGTAACCCTCTCACTAAGTTTCCTTTTACCAGTTTATTGATTGTTTTGTAATTGAGATGACCTAGCCTTCTATGCCACAGTTTTGACTCATCAACAGATGCTTTAGCAAATAAACATAAGGACCTATTAGGAACAACATCTTTAAGATCAAAACAATATATATTTTCCTTCCTAGGTACCCTTAGTTGTATAAACGTCTCATCAGGCATCTTAAACTCAGGAGACAACACCACACACTCAGTTTCTCCAAAAAGTACCCAGTTTTTCTTATCACACATTTGAGAAACACTGAATAGATTATACTTAAGTCCCTGTACCAGATAGACTTTTTCAAAGTCTAAATTCCATGTTTTGATTGTGCCTCTGCCAAGTATCTTTCCTCCCTTTGGATCATTGCCAAATGCCACATATCCTCCATCAAAAGCTTCAAAATCTTCCAGGTTGCTTCCATCCCAAGTCATGTGCCCAGAGCAACCACTATCAAAAACTCCTTTATCTTTTAGCTCATCTTGTAGATTGCCCTGCACATGAAATTAACTAAGTTAGTTCCTTTTGTGGACCCAAGCCAATACTGACTTGGGTCTGCCCTGTGTATCAAAATATTCAAATTTCTTTAGGTCCATTGATGCACAGTTGACATGTGGTAAAACCTTGGTCTTAGGCTTCCATTGCCAACTTGCTGAGGCCTTAACAGCATAAAAATGATTTCCAACCACTGTGTCAGTTATCACCTTTGGAATTTTTAAAACTTCTTTTGAATTAGTGGTGATATTTTGCTTAACAGTGGTTTGATTCTGCTTAGCCGTGTTTACATTTTGCTTAACAGTGGTTGGAACCTATTTAGGTGCAGCAGTGACTATAGATTTTGTATTCCCATTCCTCATCAGCACTGCTCTTGGAATCATGTTTTTGTTTGGATGAGGGTTTGTATTATTTGAAAAGTTTTGATAATTTACCCTCCTCTAATGATTCCATACTTGTGGTCTGTTTTTATTACAATTTCTCTGTAAGTGTTCAAAACTACCACATACAAAACAAGCCTTTTTAACACATTGAAACTCATCACCTAATCTGTTAGAAATTAGACCATTTAAGCTTCTTTGATTACCCCTAGGCTTGTATTGTTTCATCTGTTCCCTAGGTATTTCCCTGTACTCTACAACTTTCTTGGTAACTTTAGCTCCAAATCTAGGTACAAGGTTGACTTGCTGAGAATCAACTTTCTTAACTTTCTCTATCTCTTCAGACTTAGTTGATTCAGTTCTATCTTCCTCAGAGTCTGATTCCCAATCTTCTATTATGGGAGCATCAGATAACTTATCAGAACTTATCTTAGGTGTTTCAGTCTTATTTATCTCTTCTACAGGTTTGTTAAAACTGAATTCACTACTAAATGACAGTTCTTTAGCAGGTGGTGCATGTTTCATCAAAGAGGGTGGTGGCATATTATTGTATCCAAGACCAGTACCATCTTTGAACAGTTTTTTACCTATTGGCTTATTTACTAGATCAGAAGCATATTGTGTTTTGGAAACCCTAACAACATGTTTTTCTTTTTCATCTAGGGCTTTTTGTTTTACACTCTCTGCCTCTGCTAGTTTATCTTTAAGCATTTTAATCTCTCTATCTTTAAGATCAATTTCACCACCAAATATATTGATCTTTTCTACATACTCAAACTCACATTTAATACAGAATTTTAGCTTCTCTTCCACACCCTCTAGACCAACTCTATAACCTAAGTTATCTAGAGTCAATCTTTCTACTTCTTTTCTCATACTCTCAGTGATAGCTTTTTGAGATTTTAAGTTATCATAACATGATTTAAAAGAACAAGTAGATGTTTTAGAATCATTAGATACCTCAGAATCTGAACCAGAAGATGAAGCATAGGCCATTAGAGCAAAGTTATGCTCTTTTGAAGCTTCACTAGCAAGAAAAGCTACATTTGGACCTTCTTCAATCTGATCACTCCAATCATAATCACCAATCCCATCCTGAGCAACCAAAGCTGAAGAAGCAGCAGGCTCTTCTGTTGTCTTCTTAATGCCTTCAATTCTTTTAGGAGCTCGACATTCCCTAGCAAAGTGACCTTTCTTCTTGCAGTTAAAGTACTCCATCTTGCTTTTGTCGAATCCAGCTCTCCTTTGACCATCATACTTAACCTGTCTTCTAGTCCTCCTCAGAAACTTTCTTGCTTGGAGAGTCAATATTGCCATTTGCCATTGAAGATTAATCTCTTCAAGATCATCAGGATCAATTTGATCCAGATCTTGATTCAGCACAGTAACACTGGTAGTTAAATCAGCCAGAAAAGCACAGATTGCACCATCACTGACATTATCACTAACAGTGGTATTGTTTGCAATAGCCGTGGTTACACCATAGGCAGCAGTGGATACATCTTGTGGGCTTTTGTGATTAGTGGATACAAAAGCAATGTTTTGATTAGCAGAAGATGAGTGAGCAAAGTTATTCTCAGACTCATAAACCTTCAAGTTGTTGAAGAGATTGTCTATAGTCATCGTAGGAAAATCCTCCTTATTTCTCCACACAATTGTATGAATAGCCCATTCAGATGATAAACTCCTAATGAACTTCAAATTAATATCTTCTTGAAGAAACTTGTAATTCACTGACTTCAGTTGGCTGATAAGTTTTTGAAGTCTATTGTATGTGCCATCAATCTTTTCTCCACTAAGAGCAGTGAAGGTTTCAAATTGATGCTTGAGCATATTCATCCTTGACTTCTTAGTAGCTTCATTACCAGCAAACCTTAATTTAAGAGCACCCAATAAATCTTTAGCAGACTCATATTGATCAAAGTCCAAGGCAAACTCATTAGGTATTCCCATAGAGAGAATACTGTGAGCTTTGATCTCCATTTTCCTTTTAGCTTTATCAGGTTCACTAACAATAGATATCTCTAGTCCATCCTCACCCTTCTTAGGAAGAGTGTCTCCTTTTTCAACGACATCCCAGAGAGCATAATAAATCATACGAATGTATTGCCTCATTCGCATTCTCCAGATTTGATACTCACCATGCTTGAGCATGGGTACCTTTGAAGCAGTCACCATGTGAGTTTCGTCAGACATCTTAACTTACTTGAATAAAGATTAACAGACTTCTTCTTGGTTACAGTTTCTAGATCACAAGCTCTGATACCACTTGTTGATCCCAGTTGAGCAAACGATCTAATATAGAAACTGACTTGAACAAAGAACTTATTAAGTATTACGCGGAATTTAACACTTAATCTTAAGAAGAAGAACAGTAAACATTCAACACCTCAATATTATTGATAATACGAATACTCTTACAGTATTAGGGTTTTGCAACCTTGAAGTGTATCGACCTTAGATATAAAACATACGTACATCTAACCTAACCTAGGATCTCCTTTTATAGGCTAAGGAGTCCTTTACATTATACAATACGTAACCTACAAGATAAATATCTTTTCCATATTTATCTAATACAATAAACTAAACCGACTATACAAGACTAGCAGTGGTTACATAACATTATCCGTGGTTACACTCTTCTACTAGCCGCGGTTTGTCTTCATCCGTGGTTACATTCTTCTGTCCGTGGTTATATCAAACCTGTCCGTGGTTCCAGCACTTAGAGTAATTCTTGATCCAAGGAACCTAAAACCCAACAGTACTAAGTGAGTTAATTATCATTGTTAATAGAAATATAGTAAAAACGTTAGGTGATCATATTTTTGCTCTAATACGTCTCATCATATTAACTTTTTACTTCCATAGGTCTCGTCATGTCTCATGAGTATGAATTCGACTTTTCACTCACTCATGTCTACATTCCTAACATTTCTCTTGAGCCCAACACACCTGGGAATCATGTCCGTGGGTTCAATAATCTCTAAACTCGTCACTTCCATGAAAGACGTATTGTCGACACACTTCTACTACACGAAGAAGGTATCAATACCTCTTTCCGAACCATAGGACTAGAAGGCCTTCTCGGAATTAACAAGAAAATCTGTCCACGGTTTGTATTGGAATTCTTCTATCAAGTTGAACTCGTTCATAATGAGGATCGATCTCTATCTCTTTGGTTTTGGATCAAAAATCAAAAGTTTGTTTTAACTCTTGGGCAATTTGCTCACATTCTCCGAATTCCAAATCATGGACAATGTGCCTTCACTGAAGATTGGTCTCTGATAAGGTTTTAAAATGTACCTTTTTGAGGGGTCGTTTAAGCCCTTATTTGATCACTTTTGTATCCGTTATTACTTAATATCGTTCCTTTTCACTTTTTAGGTCTCTTGTAGGCAAATTGCTGGAATGACACTTATTTGGACGAAAAGGCGCGGATATACGAAGAAAATGGCCAAATTCAAGAATCGAGACACTCAAGCTGCTGAAACACAAGGGGACGGCGTCAGGTGTTATTAGTGACGCCGTCGGAGCATGTGTTGTGACGATACAGTAGCCAAATTGCTTATTTTCAAGTGACGGCTTTAGGTTTTAAAAGAGTAGGACATCGCAGCCCAGACGGCCTAGATTTGATCCAGACGATGTCAGAGACTGAAGGGGACGGCGTCACAAGCATAAGGTGACGCCGTCGCAAGACTAACGTGGCCAAGCCGAAACCCTAATGATGGCGACCCGACGGCGTCACAAATCAAAAGGTGACACCGTCGCACTTGTAATCTTATATATAGAATCCGAATTTTTTTAGTTTTGAGTGTGTAGTCTTTTGGAGTAAAAACCTAAACCGAACCAAGGCTGTCTTGTACAGTATTTTTTTAGTTTTGAGTGTGTAGTCTTTCGGTTTTCCCAAATCGCCTTAGCCTACCTTGTATGCACTCACTTTTAGTGCATTATTGTTATCACACTAAACCCTTAGTTCAATTATCTAGTTGCTTGCATAAGTTGCTAAGTCGAGTCATATCCTTTGTACACAGTTTTGGGACTCATGGGAAAAGTTAAAGTTTACGAAATGACTGGAAGGGAACGTTAAATTCAAATTCCCTTTATTTGCGTAATAATGTACTCCAAGTCTTTTGATCTTTTCAATTCGGGTCATATTAGTGTTAGAGTAATAAAAACACAAGTGTAGGGACGTGCCTATAAATCCCTATCGTTTTGATGTTATCGTAGAGGATGGTAGAGTAAAAGTGTATGAAAAAAAAATCGAAAAAAATTAGAAAAAGAAAAAAAAATACGGGCTACCATCCTGCATCTATCCTTAAATTTATGTTTGTTTGTTTCAGTTATCTAGAGTTTAGAGTGTCGAGTCTTGGCTTAGCAACGCCATTCTTCGCATGGTTGTAATATAAAGATTTTTGACTTGCCACCACTAAATAGCCTATCCCACCAAACCCTTTGTTTCCCTACCGTAAGCCTAACATTACAACCCTTTAAAAGACCTCTTTGATAGTCTTTCCTAGGTGCTTACGCCAAAGCGATGGAGGTTTGATCTAGTCTCAAGCCTATGGTAATCTATGTACTAGGACCAGTTAATGAGTGTTTATCTTCAATTTCCAACTTGCTATATTACTTATACACCCGAGAGATGTGAGTATCCAAACACCCCATGTGAGGTGCTAGTATGTAATTTCCGTGCTTGTTATAACTTTTGCGGGGCTTATATGTGTTGTGGATTGTTCTAAACCAATGCTTCATGCACCCTAACTTATAAATTAATTGGCTAAAAGCACATTTGCTTGAGGACAAGCAAATACCAAGTGTAGGGATATTTGATAAGGTTTTAAAATGTACCTTTTTGAGGGGTTGTTTAAGCCCTTATTTGATCACTTTTGTATCCGTTATTACTTAATATCGTTCCTTTTCACTTTTTATGTCTCTTGAAGGCAAATTGCAGGAATTGCACTTATTTGGACGAAAAGGCGCGGATATACGGAGAAAATGGCCAAAGTCAAGAATCGAGACACTCAAGCTGCTGAAACACAAGGGGACGGCGTCAGGTGTTATTAGTGACGCCGTCGGAGCATGTGTTGTGACGATACAGTAGCCAAATTGCTTATTTTCAAGTGAGGGATTGATGAGTGTGCAAATACTCATCATTTTTATACCTTTTAAACTGCAAAAACATCTGAAAACACTTAGAAAAGCATCAAATTGATAAAAATATAAAAAATAAGTATTTTATGTGTTTCAAATGAAAAAATTCCAAAATCAGATGAAAAATGTATCAAGTTTGCATAATTGGCAGTTTTAGTCCCCCAAGTTTCAAAAGTTGTCAAATCTAGTCCCTGGAAAATCAAAATAAAGAAAAATGTTATTTAAAGTCCCTAGGGATTCATAAGTTGTCAAACTTGGTCCTTGAAGTTTAAAATTGCAAAATGGCAACTTAGGTCCCTAAAGTTTCAAAAATGTCAAATATAGTCCTCGGATATTTAAAAGTGAAAATAATCAAATGTGGTCCTTGTACTATTAAATATTGGCAAGTTTGGTCCTTGTGTTAACTTTGGAAAAGTGGCAGGTTCAGTCCCTCAACTTGGCAGAAATTACATGAATGGTCCTTGTATTAATAACAAACCAAACGGACCCTCTTTTGTATTATTAACCCAGCCAAAACCCAAAAGAACCCCCTGAGCCAGACCAAAAACCCACTTGAGCCAGTCCAATATCCCACTTGAACCCCCACGTTATTAATAAAAACGGGTCAAATGGTCAACGCCCGCCAAAAACCAGAGATACTGTTTATCTCCCTCACCATGACTGAAAACCAAAACCAGAGTAGTTTTTCCACCTTTCCACCTCACCTTAACACCTGTTTACCCACTCCCTCCACCTCCACATCCTCCCAAACTTCTTTAATTGATAAAACCTGCTCATGACTTTTTTGGCGCCAAATTTCCAAATGGACGAATATGATGAGTTTGATGGATCCAATGGCTGAAATTAAGTGGGAAAGATTCAGAGATGTCGACAAGAGCCTAAAAGATCAATATAAAGAAGATTGGAGCCATGTAGAAGAATATCTAGTGTAATTTTTATTAATGTATGTCGAATTAGTCAATTTTAAATTCCCAGTGTAATTTAAGTCTTTCAAGTACTTTGTTTAAGTTATTTAAGTGCTGTCTCTTAACCTAGGTAGTTTGAGTAGTATAAGCAGGTAAACCTTTAAACCGCGGTTTTTTCAGTACTCGTCCAAAATAGTTAATTTCTTCAAACCCTCCTACACCTCCACCTCCCTCACCCATTTGTCCACAATTCCACTCCACCTTTCCACCTTTTTGATGAGACCAAAACCAAAAGTCAGTACCACTCCCTCTATTTGTCATAGAGACCAAAAACCGCCCGCAACTGGTAAACTGGGCAAAAATAATTATTGCACCCCCAAGTTCACCCTATAACCTGGACAGAGAA
>BPTQ01000009.1:330156622-330168495 GCA_019973895.1 Chrysanthemum seticuspe
CAACATCATACGTACTCCCGGTGGTGTTCATTGTGTCTGGAGCTGAAAGAAGTGAAGTGGTACACTACCACAGACACACTTTCACTGAAAGAAAACTAATCGTACTTGGTTTCGGACTTGTTATAGACACTCAAACAGTTAGAATCGTAGCTACGATCTACATGAGTGCACTCTACTTCATCTTCCAGGACGTAATCTGACTCTGACTATACAGAAACAAGCCTTTCCCGCCTGGACCCTGAACAAAAGTTACTAAACGTTCCGAAGAAAACACCAGAACGAGTCCTTTAATGGAGGGCGCCTCCGTAAATTTCTCAGAACAAATCAAACCAAGTCTGGTAACATCTTTCATAGGTAAACGTAATTGAGCCATTTTGGTACTACGCCTGTGAAAGCCTCGTTGAGAAACATTGTTAGGGTACGGAGTGGCTTACTAAGTAGTTTAGAAACTCTTTTAAAGTAATAGAGTAAGAATTCTGAACATCAAGCCCTACCTCCTATCTTAAGCAATTGTTTGAATCACTGATCTAGGAGGATACAGAGTTACCTTGCTCCCCCAACAAAGAGTTCGGTTAAGGCCCGAACAGGGAGATCTCTCTTACCCTTGTCTTCTTCGAATTAACGAAGTACACCCTGTAAGAACATAAACTACCAGCTACGTTAGAACAACTTGGTAGCTTATACACGTACTCCCAGCAGGGCGAGTTTTGGTATTTTAACCGAAACCCAATGTTCTAATTCGTTGGGCCAAAACTCGAGTTTCCATAGTCGGTGCTACCGACCCTGTTATTACCGTAGAGGCATTGGGAGCTACCCACGAACCTCTTCGAGTAAGTAGCCAAATAGAAGACGGTAATGCTGTCCCCCACCACCACTTAATCTTGTAACCCAAAGCCAATTTTATGGTTTTGAGCGGGACGACCCTCATGCACATATTCGATGGTTCAACAAGATTGCATCGACCATCAAATACAAGAATGTCCCACATGAAGCAATTAAGCTTCTTCTGTTCCCATTCTCTCTAGAGGGACAAGCCCGGAATTGGCTTGAGAAACAACCCCCTCGTTCCATTGAGACATAGGAGGATCTAGTCACTAAGTTTGTTAACGAATTCTATCCTCCATCCCGAACTACAAGTCTTAAGAATGAGATAATGAAATTTTCTCAAAGATTTGATGAATCATTCGGTGAGGCATGGGATTGTTACAAAGAGTTGCTCCGAAAGTGTCCGCATCATGGTTTTACCGAGTTAATGCAAATGGATACTTTCTACAATGGTCTGAACCAAACTAAACAAGACTCTTTAAATGCCTCCGCGGGAGGTAATTTCCTGAGCAAGACCACAAAAGAAGCCTTGCAAATCATTGAAAACAAGTCCCAGGTCCGCCCTTTCCGAACAAAGACATATCAGTCTCAGTCTAATGCAGGACCTTCTACTTCATCTCACGTGAGTACATCTAGCATCGATGCTAAGATTGACAAACTCACAGATATTGTTCAGGCTTTGGTTCATGCTAATCAAAAGAAAGTCACTTTCACACAGACACCATCACATGGTGAAGTGAAGAAAGTCGAGGTCTGTGTTACTTGTGGTGGCCCTCATGCATACTACAACTGTACTGCCACCGATGGTAGTCCATTTGAAGCCAATTCTATAGCCGGTACTTCACATCAGGGAGGTAATCAATACCGTCCTCAAAATGAACCAAACTATCGTGCTAATACTTATCAGGGACCACCCGGTTTTAACCAGAATCCTAACATACAAAACCGGAATCAGAACCAACCTAGGATGAACCAAGGTTATCAAAACCAAGGTAATTTCTATCCCGGACCAAATCAAGGTTTCCAACATCAAGGAAACCTTAATCAAAACAATTTCAATCGAGGGAATCAATTTCAGGGAAATGTGAATCCTAACAAAGGGAATTTTCAACAACAAGGTCATAATCAAAACATACGACCTCAAAATTTCCCTCCACCTCCTCCAGTACCATCATCTGATGAGTTATTGAAGCAATTCATGAAATCCCAAGATGAAATGAACAGGTTGTTGGTCAGTAAGATCACTGATCTAAAGAAGTCTTTAAATGATCAACCCTCGGGCTCAGGAAAACTTCCGAGCAACACGATCGCTAACCCGAGGGGCGATGCAAAGGCGATCACAACCAGAAGTGGTGTTTCATACAATGGACCCGCTATTCCTACTACCTCTTCTTCTTCTCTCCCAAAGGTAGTGGAAAGTGAACCTGAGGCGACAAAGGACAATGAACTTCCTACTAATAACGAAGGTACCAACAATGTCCATCCTCAAGTTGTCCCGAAACCCAAATCCAATCCAGGAGTTGTTTTTGAACCTCCAGTAGCTCCCGTTGAAAACCCCAAATCCAAATCTTCTATTCCCTACCCATCACGTTTGAATGAGCAAAAGCTCCGCGAAAAAGCCAGTCATCAAATGGACAAATTTTTTCAAATTTTCCAAGAACTACATTTTGACATAAGCTTTGCGGATGCTATCATGCTGATGCCCAAGTTTGCATCAACTCTCAAACACATGTTAAGCAACAAGGAAAAACTGTTTGAGATGGCAAAAACTCCTCTGAACGAGAACTGCTCTGCAGTTATCTTGAAGAAGCTTCCCGAGAAGCTTGGAGATCCTGGAAAATTTCTCTTACCTTGTGTATTTCCAGGAATGGTTGAATGCTTTGCCTTAGCAGATCTTGGTGCAAGCATCAATCTGATGCCTTATTCAGTATGGAAGAAACTTTCTCTTTCGGACCTTACTCCTACATGCATGACTCTTGAGCTTGCAGATCGTACAATATCCCGTCCGCTTGGCATTGCCGAGGACGTATTTGTGAAAGTAGGAAAGTTCCATTTTCCAGCTGACTTTGTGGTTGTTGATTTCGATGCCGATCATCGGGTTCCTCTCATTGTTGGACGAGGATTCCTGAGAACGGGCCGTGCTCTCATTGATGTATTTGAGCAAGAAATCACATTACGTGTAGGTAATGAAGCTGTCACCTATAACCTTGATCAAACTTCGAGGTACTCCGCAAACTATGATTCTGAGTCGGTTAACCGAATAGATATCATTGATGTTGCTTCTGAAGAGTACTCTCAAGAAGTTCTTGGTTATGATCATAATTCTTCGAGTGATAATCTCACTCATTCATCTCAACCCATCATTGCCAATTCTACTCCTTCTCTCACTCCATTTGAGGAAAGTGACTTCATCTTGGAAGAGATTGAAGCATACTTGTCTAGTGATTCTGTTCCATGGGAAATTGATCACGCTCCAATTGACATCGAGGGAGACATACTTCTCATCGAGAAGTTGCTTAATGATGATCCATCATCACTCCCTCCCGTCGAGCTTCATAACAAGGAAGTCAGGTCAGTTGAGAAAACTGAAGAATTTCCTGAGGTAGAACTTAAGGACTTACCACCTCATCTCGAGTATGCATTTCTTGAAGGTGATGATAAATTACCCGTCATTATTGCTCGAGATTTGAGTAAAGATGAAAAGATTGCTCTCATAAAGGTCTTGAAGTCACACAAGCAAGCAATTGCTTGGAAACTCTCCGACATTAAGGGTATCAACCCTGAATTTTGTACTCGCAAAATCTTGATGGAGGATGATTTCAAACCAGCAGTCCAACATCAGAGAAGGGTAAATCCAAAAATCCATGATGTTATCAAACAGGAGGTTATCAAACTTCTTGATGCAGGATTAATTTACCCGATCTCTGATAGTCCTTGGGTTAGCCCAATTCATTGTGTTCCTAAAAAGGGTGGCATAACTGTTGTCACAAATGAAGAAAACAAGTTAATTCCAACTCGGCTGGTTACGGGATGGCGTGTTTGCATTGACTATCGTAAGTTGAATGACGCCACCCGAAAAGACCATTTTCCTCTACCCTTCATGGACCAAATGCTTGAGAGATTAGCAGGGAACGAGTACTATTGTTTCCTTGATGGTTTCTCGGGTTATTTTCAGATCCCCATTGATCCACAGGATCAAGAAAAGACCACATTCACCTGCCCATACGGAACTTTTGCCTACAGACGTATGCCTTTTGGCCTATGTAACGCTCCTGGCACGTTCCAACGATGTATGATGGCCATATTCCACGACATGATCGGGGAAACAATGGAGGTGTTTATGGATGATTTCTCGGTCATTGGGGACTCGTTTCAAACATGTCTCTCCCATTTAGATAAAATGCTCAAACGGTGTGAAGACACCAATCTTTGTCTAAATTGGGAGAAGAGCCACTTTATGGTCAAAGAAGGCATAGTCCTTGGCCATAAGATTTCAGAAAACGGGATCGAGGTTGATAGAGCAAAAGTCGATGTTATTGCTAAATTACCTCATCCTACTACCGTCAAAGGTATTAGGAGTTTTTTAGGTCATGCCGGTTTTTATCGCAGATTCATACAAGATTTTTCTAAAATCGCCCGGCCTATGACCCATCTTCTTGAAAAAGATGCTCCTTTTATCTTCTCACCTGAGTGCATCGAAGCTTTTGAAACATTAAAGAAAAAGCTTACGGAAGCACCCATTCTCGTTGCTCCCGACTGGGATTTACCCTTAATCTTGACCAAATGCGTAGATCCAAACATTTTCAGCCTATCCACTACGCAAGTGATTTTGCTATCGGTGCAGTCCTGGGGCAACGTAGATCCAAACATTTTCAGCCTATCCACTACGCAAGTAAGACTATGACTGAAGCTCAAACCCATTACACCACCACAGAAAAAGAGCTATTAGCCGTGGTGTATGCGTTTGAGAAGTTTCGGCCATACTTAATCTTGACCAAATGCGTGGTGTATACGGATCACTCGGCTCTCAAATATCTCTTTGCAAAACAAGATGCAAAGCCGAGATTGCTCCGTTGGGTTCTCCTCCTACAAGAATTTGATATCATTATACGTGATAAAAAAGGAGCTGAGAATCTGGCTGCTGATCATCTGTCCCGATTAGAAAACCCACACCAAGATGTTTTCGAGAAAAAGGAAATAAATGAAACATTTCCTCTTGAGACACTCAATGCGGTTACTTTTCGTGGAAACTCTACCACCCCATGGTTTGCTGACTTCGCAAATTACCATGCGGGTAACTTCATAGTGAAAGGAATGTCGACCCAGCAGAAAAACAAATTCTTCAAGGATGTTAAACATTACTTCTGGGACAACCCCTACTTATTCAAAATCTGTGCGGATCAAGTCATCCGACGGTGTGTTTATGGACAGGAAGCGATGGACATTCTCAAAGCTTGCCATGCTGGACCCACCGGGGGCCATCATAGTCCAAACTACACTGCCAAAAAGGTGTTTGATTCCGGGTTTTATTGGCCAACTATTTATAAGGATGCCCACGAATTTGTCAAAACTTGTGACGCTTGTCAACGTCACGGAAATATATCTCAAAGAAATGAAATGCCGCAAAACGCCATTCAAGTGTGTGAGATTTTTGACATCTGGGGCATTGACTTTATGGGGCCATTTCCATCATCTCGAGGAAACAAATACATACTTGTGGCTGTTGACTATTTGTCAAAATGGGTTGAAGCAAAAGCTTTGCCTACCAATGATGCCCGAGTAGTTGTGAAATTCTTAAAATCTCTTTTTGCTAGGTTTGGAACTCCACGAGCTATAATCAGTGATCGTGGTACGCATTTCTACAATGACCAGTTTGATAGAGTCATGCAAAAATATGGTGTAACCCACCGTCTCTCTACTGCATACCATCCCCAAACAAGTGGGCAAGTGGAAGTTTCTAACCGTGGTATAAAAAGAATTTTGGAGAGAACAGTAGGCGAAAACCGTGCATCCTGGTCGGATAAACTAGATGACGCACTCTGGGCCTTCCGTACAGCTTATAAAACACCAATTGGGTGTACTCCATACAAGCTAGTGTACGGAAAGGTGTGTCATCTACCGATTGAACTCGAGCACAAAGCATACTGGGCCTTGAAACATGCCAATTTCGATATTCAGACAGCTGGTGATCATAGAAAAGTTCAAATGAATGAATTAAATGAACTCCGTGATCAAGCATACGAGAACTCTTTAATCTACAAACAAAAGACAAAGAAGATTCATGACTCCAAAATCAAGAACCGCGTTTTCAACGTCGGTGATCGAGTCCTTCTTTTCAATTCAAGATTGAAGATTTCTCTGGAAAACTAAAATCCCGCTGGTCTGGACCATTCACCATCACTAAAGTATTTCCTTATGGAACTATTGAGTTATCTCAACCCGATTGTCCAAATTTTAAAGTGAATGGTAATCGATTAAAGCACTATTTTGGAGAGGACATTCCACCTGTAGTTGTCCCGGATCTACAAACTTTCCCCATGACCCAATGAATGCTGGGATCGAGTCAAGCTAGCGACTCGGTAATAAAAAACAGTAGCACACAATATGGGTTTTCACCCATATTTCTGACTTCTTTCTACTTTATACAACCCTAGTGTGGGGGAGTTGCCCCCCGCTGTTGTATATAAGTTTTCTAAAAAAAATAAAAAAATAAAAAAATGTGTATATATCAAAAATAAAATAATGGCCGTAGTATTTCCCTTTTACGTTCTATGTTTCGGCATAACCGCCGGTACTTTGAATATTGAGGGCAATATTCATTTCTAGTGTGGGGGGGAATTCTCACGAATTTTATCATGTAATTATTCCACCCAATTCCCCCGTTTTTGGCAAATTTTTTTTTGGAGTAAGTGTTTTACACTTACTCAGCAAATGGTAATCAGTCCGCCATGTCTAACACACATAAGGATTGGCTAATCCAGGAGCAAACGGCTCTTGGTAAAGATATCTCAAATCCGTTTATGGCTTGCAATTTGCCCAAAATTGTATGGTATTCAGCTCACCATATCTTTAATTAGTGAAGAGTTGGCTAGCCCGCAAGTTTATGGCTTGTGGTAAAGGCAGTTGGAAAACCATAATTGGTAATCAGCTCACCAAAGATAATATTGATAATTTATCTAAGAGTTGGCTAGTCCAGAAGCAAACGGCTTCTGGTAAAGACAAATCAAAACCGTTGAAAGCTGGTGATTTGCTCAAAATCATTTGGTTATCATTGTACCAAGGTTCTTACTTGAACTTAAACAATTGGCTACTCCAGAAGTAATGGCTTTTGGTAAAGAGATTCAAATCCATTAAGTTTTCTCAAAAGATTGCTAGGGACTAGCAATATCTTAGTGTGGGGGATTGATGAGTGTGCAAATACTCATCATTTTTATACCTTTTAAACTGCAAAAACATCTGAAAACACTTAGAAAAGCATCCAAATGATAAAAATATCACAAATAAGTGTTTTATGTGTTTCAAATGAAAAAATTCCAAAATCAGATGAAAAACGTATCAAGTTTGCATAATTGGCAGTTTTAGTCCCCCAAGTTTCAAAAGTTGTCAAATCTAGTCCCTGGAAAATCAAAATAAAGAAAAATGTTATTTAAAGTCCCTAGGGATTCATAAGTTGTCAAACTTGGTCCTTGAAGTTTAAAATTGCAAAATGGCAACTTAGGTCCCTAAAGTTTCAAAAATGTCAAATATAGTCCTCGGATATTTAAAAGTGAAAATAATCAAATGTGGTCCTTGTACTATTAAAGACTGGCAAGTTTGGTCCTTGTGTTAACTTTGGAAAAGTGGCAGGTTCAGTCCCTCAACTTGGCAGAAATTACATGAATGGTCCTTGTATTAATAACAAACCAAACGGACCCTCTTTTGTATTATTAACCCAGCCAAAACCCAAAAGAACCCCCTGAGCCAGACCAAAAACCCACTTGAGCCAGTCCAATATCCCATTTGAACCCCCACGTTATTAATAAAAACGGGTCAAATGGTCAACGCCTGCCAAAAACCAGAGATACTGTTTATCTCCCTCACCATGACTGAAAACCAAAACCAGAGTAGTTTTTCCACCTTTCCACCTCACCTTAACACCTGTTTACCCACTCCCTCCACCTCCACATCCTCCCAAACTTCTTTAATTGATAAAACCTGCTCATGACTTTTTTGGCGCCAAATTTCCAAATGGACGAATATGATGAGTTTGATGGATCCAATGGCTGAAATTAAGTGGGAAAGATTCAGAGATGTCGACAAGAGCCTAAAAGATCAATATAAAGAAGATTGGAGCCATGTAGAAGAATATCTAGTGTAATTTTTATTAATGTATGTCGAATTAGTCAATTTTAAATTCCCAGTGTAATTTAAGTCTTTCAAGTACTTTGTTTAAGTTATTTAAGTGTATGTGAATCTTTTTCTAGTCATTAATTTCAAGTTCCAGTTTCCATTTCAGTTTATGCAAGTTTCATGTCAAAAATCTCATGTTATCTTAAAGTTGTTTGTAGTTGTTGTTAAGGACTTATAAGCCCATATAAGCTCCTCAGAAAGCTTATTAAAGCTTTTAGTAACTTTAAAACTCAGTTTAGTATCAAAAAGAAAAATATACCAAAAATACTCAAAAATAGTGAGAAAATCAAAAATCACAAGAAATGAAGATCACAGCTGGAGCAGGGTGAATATTGGATTGCCCTGGGTTAGAGGCTTAGTGGTAAGCCTATAGGAGTGGTCTTTTGTTCTTGGTTCTGTGTTTTCAGTTGGATAGTCTCTTGTAAGCTTTTAACTCAACTTTTGCATTTTACTGTATAAGTAGTTTATTGCCTGAATCTTTGTGTTTTCATGTTTCTGTGTTATGGTTAAGTAGATTCATTGATTAAAATAACTTGTTTGTTCTTTGGAATTCATAATTGCTTTGAAATCTCATTTTCACAGTTAAAATTGCATATGGTTCATATCTGTTTTTCATGCTTGAATTGCTGATCTTTTATGCTTCTATGGATTGATATAATCATAAGATAAAGTTTATAATCAGTGTTGAGGTTCAAATCATGTATTTGCTTTGAAAATCACTAATTCGGTTTCATATAAGGGTGTTTGGATCTGCTGAATTAGTGGAGTTGAGTGTTGTTTTAGTTGTTGTTATTGCTTGATACATGCTACCTTAGCTTCTAATATCTCAATTCTTGCATAAAATCCAGTAGTCATAGTATAAAAAGTCAATAATCACTTTAAGTTTCTTGTTTTCATCACTGTTAGTATTCTAGATTGCATATTCTCTCATATCAGTTTAAAAGTTTGTATTCTAGCTTAATTTCATGTTTTAATAACTTAATATAACATAAACATTCAATAAATTAAGCTCAAAGTTCACTTTAGTCAACTTTAGAGTTTAACTTAAAAAGTCAAATTTTCAGTTTAGTCGTTTTTGAATAAAATAGATAATTTTATATAGGACTTAATATTAGTTTTCAAGATTTGAGCTTTTGGGATATTAATATTTAACTGCTCATCTTTATCCTAGTATTTTTTATAATTTCTAATTAACTTATTTAACTGCTTATTTTTTAGCTTATTTTAGACACTTTGTCAAAAAGGTGCCCTGTGCACAGTTGAGTAGACCTTTTTCACAAGCTCATAAAAAGCTTATTAGTAAACCATAGCTTGTGTATTTTGGCTCTTTGGAAAGCTAACCTAGCTGACTTGAAGATCCAAGCTTAATTTTCAACTTTCTAGCTTATTTAATAGGGCTATAAGCAGCTTTCATTTTGTCCCATTTCTGTGTACACTAAACTACCCAGTGATTTACAAGCTTTTTCACAAGCTTGTCAAGAGCTTAATAGTGAGCCATAGTGTGTGAGCTTGGACTTTTTGGAAAGCCCACCAGCCCAGCTTGTTGTGTCAGTGCTTATTTTGAGCTTTGGAGCCTTTGCCCCTAGCTTATTCTAGCCTACAAAATGGCTGCAGGCCTGTTTGTTTCATAGGTTTAGCATAAGTGCTTATTTGCTTATTTTTAGCTTATCAGTGTGACTCTCTGTGTTTTTTAGCTTCATTTAAGTACTTAAGCTAATTTGTATCTTATTTAATCTTTGGTTTCAGCTTTGAAGCTTGTTTGAGCTTAAAAACATCAAAATAAGCCAAAAGCTTAACTGTTGAGCTCATAAGCTCATTCTCTGCTTATTTTTAAGTTTCAAAATTTTTGTTTTCATAAAAGTTGTTTATTATCAGTATTATAGTAGTTTTGAAAATGAAAAATCACAAAAACATCATTTTAAAAATAGTGATAGCGTTTATTTAATAGAATTTAGCTTTTTAATTTTTCTTTTCAGCTTATTATTAAGCAAATTCTTTTTTAATAATTTTCTTAGCTTTCTGTCACCATAGGATAATTTTATAAAAAATTTCATAATTTTCTTAGCTTGTTTAGTATTTATTAGAATTTAAAATAGTTAAAAAGTATTAAATAATTAATAATAAATAAATAAAAAGCATAAAAAATATCTTTTCAGTTTTAAAATTAGTTTTATAATATTTTAGATTTTTCTAAGTTAAAATTTCATTTTTCTAGGTTAATCTTATATTTTCTTGTATTTAAGTGTATTTTAAATAATTAATAAATAGTAATTAATTAATAATAAATAGATAAAAAGTGTAATAAATATATTTTTAGTTCTAAAATTAGTTTTATAATATTTTAGATTTTTCTAAGTCATAATTTCATTTTTCTAGATTTATTTCATATTTTATTACATTTTAGGGTATTATTAAATAGTTAAAAATAGTTTTTAATTAATAATAATTAAATAAATAGTCATAAAAATAATTTTAATTTTCCAATAATTTTCTTTTATTATTAGGATTGTAAAAATATCATTTTCATATCCATAGGTGTTTTATTCTTTTAAATTCACGTTTTATTTTGCACGTTTACGTAATTTAATAAACGTACGTATTTACGTTTGTTTAATCTGATTGTTGTGCTTTATAGTTCTGTATTCAAATACCATTCCAATCAATCAGTAGTGTAATTACCAATCAAAATCCTTACAGATCATTATCCTTAGTGATCATTCTATCATCTGAACGTTTTTAAGCACCATTAATCCTCCGTGGGACTTAATTTTGGCGCCGCTGCCGGGGAGGCTTTAGCGTGTTATAAGCATTTTCAGACCCATACTTGCACATATACCACCTTTTGTAAACAGTTTTTTTGTAAAGTTATCAAAATCAAAAAGTTCATTAACACTTTTCCTAAAGTGTTAACAACACCAAAAAAATATAAAACAACAAAACAATCGTAACGTTTTCTATCTTGTATTTTCTTTAAGGTGATTCTTAAAGAGTACGATTTGGTTAAACGAGACGATACCAAAAATATTGTCCAAAAGTATTTAAACCCTTAGCACAAATCCATACCTACGTCTTTTCAGTGGTACTTAATAAATACATAAAAATCAACCACCGCAAACCAAGGCAGAACACCTACCAACTGGGGGTGTGAACATTAATAAGTTCCCAATCTTAAAGATCAAAACTTGCCTTTGTGTCCTTGTGATTTGGTGTACCTTTTTCAAAGAAGCCATTTCATTTGTGATTATTGGTTTAAGTTCACTTGTCGTTTTGCCTCGCATTTGTTTTTGAAAACTGATTTTTATACTTAGTGCATGCGCACTCGTTCTTCCAGCTCTACAAGTCCACTTTCAGAGCTTGTAAGTATTCCTCATAGACGTAGAGGACGTTCTGCTCCTTCAGCCGTGACTGAGGAACGTCTAGCACCACCACCCCCTGTCGTAATGGCAGAAGATAAACCGATGAATGAGCTTCTCCAAGCACCCATCGAGGGTTACGGAGATGCCATTATTGTCCCAGCCATCGTGGCTGATACCTTTGAGCTCAAAACCGGGTTGCTTAATCTTGTAACCCAAAGCCAATTTTATGGTTTTGAGCGGGACGACCCTCATGCACATATTCGATGGTTCAGGTATTTTAACCGAAACCCAATGTTCTAATTC